>JANHGL010011633.1:14178-50866 GCA_024611195.1 Ceyx melanurus | reverse complement strand
CTGCTTAGGCAGGGGGGTTGGACTAGATGATCTTCTAGGTCCCTTCCAGCCCCTAATTTCTGTGATTCTGTGATTCTATGGGGAGAGATAGAGGTCTGTGCATCAATTATGTTTCCCCAAAGCTATGGGAGAATAGATGACTATATGCAGTGGTCCTATAAATAGATTGAAAGTTTGGTGTAATATACCCTGATTCTATATTTCCCAAAGTCAAGATTTCTTAATATTTTTGATGAAGTGATTCGTAAGTCTGAGAAGAACTAAAAAGACCTTTTATTTGAAAATTCATATATCCAGCTTGAAAAATTGAAATATTAATACAAATGAAACTGTGATATTTTAAAATGCGCTAGTCATAAATGCCTTGTTTTGTTAAGGTAGTTCTCAGAAAGTTTCTCTAGCCTTTAAGAAAATAAAATGGCTTAAACTATGTTTGGTGAATCTATTTAGCTGAAATTAGTGTTTTAAAACAGTTGCCTCAGTTAAAGAATGTGTCTTACTGTACTGCTATGATTTTTTTTTAAACTCAAACAAAATGTCAAGAATAGGAGGCTGACAATATCCCTAAAGGGATCTGAGCTTCTGTGTCACTTGTCTTTGTGCTGCAGATTCATTGGTTTATAACCTGAGTGTTTCAGCTTCTTTTAAAAAAAGTTCTATGATATGTAAAACACATTCAATAAAGTTCTAACTTCTCTTAGTAATAATCTTACATACTTGAAAAAGACACTCTTAGGGCCTTGTTATAACTGTTGAAGTGTGAAAGTTTGAGGAAAAATATTTTGAAATATAGGTCTGGATTGGGGCCCTAGGCATCTGCTGTTAGTAATTACATTTGCTTCAACATTTTAACTGCTTCTTTCAGAGAACCACCAGATATCCAGGTCATTTAATATAATCCCAGTCTGATGTGCTTGATTAGCATGTAATAGTTCTGTAGTTTCGAGGTATTTGTAACTTGGTGCTAAAGGTACCATGAGATATTTTATGGCATGATACTTAAGACCTCTAGAGTGAGTGACAAAATATATTTTTATAATTTTCAAGTCCCTGTCAGAATTTCTATAAGAATCTTAAGTCTGAACTATTTAAGGATTCTCTGCTTGTGAACAGTTTGCCCAGCAAAGATCATACAGCAAATAATCTTTCTTGTATGAAAGCTATGGCAGCTTTCCATTGTCCTTGTCAATATTATGAAAAGTAAGAGATGGTTCCTTTATTGAATTACAGCCTGCATATTGTGTTTCAGGGCCTGTCCCAATTCTTGGAAATCTTATGCTGAAGACTTAGTACATACTGACATACACAAGTACCAGCCTGAGAGGACTGGACAGTTTGACCTTAGCATGTCTTAATGTTACTTTCCATACTGGGATTTATGGGAGGGCATTTAAGTACAGCATTCTAATGTGGTAAAGCTTGTCTTCAAGGGCCAATGAAATTGCCAGTAGCTGGCAGTTATCATTAATCAAGATAAATTTTCTCATGAACTTATACTGAAAAATCTGTTTTGCAATCAAAAGGCTATCTGTGGCAAGAAAAAGGCCGGCTATTGCTGGAGTGGTTTTGTAGGTGGGTGCTGCTTCCTCTGGGTTTTGGCTTTTACTAACAGAAATGCTGACCATCTTCTAAGTCTTTAAAAAGATATTATTTTGAATTTTGAATGTGGCAAAGCTACGTTCAGTGTTGCCAAATTGAATACCATTATACCCCTTATATATTTTCTCGTGTCAGCAGCTCATTAAATATTGGCATAAGATGTGGATGGCACCACCTATATGCAAGTACAGTATAAATATCAGCAAGCTCTTTTTCAACTAGAAAAAAAAATAATCCAAGAAGCTGATGTCTTAAGGATGAAACTGAAAAACATGAAAAAGGAATTTTCTTGAGTATAACATGACATATTAGCTGCCTTCTCTCTCAGAACTGCGTGCAAGTCTAGTGTGCTCTTGCATCCAATCCATCTTAGTTACTGCTTGCTTTCTTGATTTTTTCCATTACTTCTCAATGATGAGAATCCTAAAGTTGTCTTAAGTGATATTCACTGTATATCTTTGTCAACTTTGTTGAGAAAAGGAGATGATGCTCGAGGAAGGAGTGTTCAGGATGTTTATTTGCAACAGTATTAAGTCAGTCTTTGACACTACCAAATCAGTTCTGTTAAACTGGCTTGTAATACATTGTATTTATGAATTTTATACCTTTAAATGTACAAGCAAGTGTCTTGTTTGGGACAGGGTTTTTTTGAAAATAAACCTTTTTAGAGAAAGATGGGAAAATGGGTGAGGGGAGTAAAATGTCAGCTGAAAAGAGTTCTGAGTGCCAGGAATAAGGTATTGATTTTTTTTTTTTTTTAATCTATGTAAAATCATTCTTAATGTGGTCTCTCCAACTACTATCAAGACTTATTCTAATCACTGTCTCAGGAAAATGAATGAGAGGCTACCATAAAGCTGTAATATGGAAGATAGATTATTTCTTCAGGGAGAAAAAGATTCTGATTGTGATTAAAGGTGCTTTTACTGATGTTGAAGTAGGTGCAATTTCTAATTAGTTTAATTATCTCATCAGGATTGTAAAGCTGGAGCTATTTTAATCATGTGTAACTTAAAAAAAATAATTTTCAAGATTCATGATAAAACTTATAACCAGGAATATAAAGCCATAGTTATCAAGTTCTGATTCTGGAGTTATTATATTTTTCTGACATTAAACTTAATTGAGCCCATATGAAACACTGATAACACAAGCTTAGGAGACCAAGAAATCGACTTATTTTTCAAGAAAAAAAGCTGGTGTTTAAGGTCATAATGGTCCCATTACCCTTACACTACAATAGTGCTGTAGTTCACCTAGTGTTTCCTGACCTAAACAAGTACCTTCTGGTAAAAATATTTTGGTTTGTGTAGTTTACCATTATGCATATTCCTGATGTACAACTCACATTAAGGAAGTAATTGAAGTTGAATTTTTCTTCAATTGTTGTGTTCTCACAAGGTTTCTGGGCATAGTTTAACAGCCTCAAGTTAGTGTAATGCTTCCCAAAGACTCTGTAGCTAAATGTAATGACTAGCTGTAGAAGTATTTAGCCAAATGTTAGTTGATAAGCCAAGACAGTTTCAGCAGTTTGTAACCAACCGTTAAAGATGCGGGAAGGAGTATTAATAGGTAGAAAAGATCAGGTCTGACTTTCAGACTTTTGAACACTTAGCTGTATAAAAGATATGATATCACACAGAAGAGGCTTCAAAAAAACATGAATCCCTGTTTTAATGGAATCCATTGTGTGTCTTGGAGCTGCCTGAATACTGATGAACTATGTTTGCAAGAAGAGCAAGTGATTCACTGCTAATGCCTTACAGAATATTATACTGATTCTAGTGCTAGCATGTAGAACCCGTAAATCTTCTCAGTAAGTATGGAAATCTGCATTGCAAATGAAGATTTATATAGCAGTTATTGAGAAATCACAAGTGATATAAATTATTCTTAGAAAGATTTCAGATTTCAATTAACTTCTGCTTTCTCCATGGCAGAGTTCATGCTGTCTAGTAGTCTAAAATATCAATTAATGCTTCTCCTATATTACAGTTGGTTCATATTCATTATAAGTTTGCCAAATACTGCTTAAATGGTCTGTCTTGAATACCTGTGGCTTTGGGAAGGAAGGACATCTCAGATTATTAGATAAAGCAAAAGCACACAGGTATCTGTCCTAAGATCATGTTTTCTGATGACTACAAAATTTTAAGAGCCAAAGTTCTCTGTATTTTCATTACTGGGATGACACCTCTAGAGGTGGCTTCCTGAAGCATTCAGATATAGTCTTACTGATAATGATTGTTTCATGGCACAAAAAAAGATGCTTCAACAGAGGATAACTTTTTTAAAATAGAATTGGGGAGTTTTAGTTTTGTAGAGACTCAACTCTAGATGAAAATTTATGTTTTAATAAATACTGGTACAAAGTACTAGTTGGTGTGAGATCTGGGTTTTTATGGTAGGGAAAAGTTGTGTTCACCCCTGGCTAAAAATGAATTGCCCAATGTTTAGTAAGGAGTGATTCCATTTCATCCTCTGTTGCAGACTGTCATTAGGAGCATCTCATCAGGACTGTATGACATAAATTGTAATATAGGAAGACACCATTCTGCAGCACCTAGTGGGAGTAACATGAAATTAGTTCTGTGCACAAAATCTGAATGGGCTGAAATTTTGCTGCAGCAGCAGCCCTCCCTTTCCAGGAGAACCATGCAACAAATTCCACAGTTTTGAAGAAACAGAAATGGAAAAAAACATACTGAAATGTAGAAGTGATTGATGGAATGCTAACGGGTATTGGAGCTGTTAAACTTCACTTGTATGATCCTAGAGACTGTGATTTTTCTATTCCTTTCTTTCCTATCTCTTAAGCACAGGTAGAAGCCTTCATTGTTTGTGTGGTTTTTAAAAAATTTTTTATTTAGAGGCTAAACTTCAAGCAGTGCACAATTTTACTGATGACATGGAGCAGTACGGTTTTAATCTGAGGCATCTGATTATGTCATGTCAATAATAAACAAATAGAGGTTTAGGTGAGCCAACTTGAGGATGCCACTAAGACCCAAGGACTATTTGTTTTAAATGTTTGCTAAGTAGAACCTTGTGTGCCTTTGTAAATAGAGATTTTTCTATATTTATTGTACCAGATAAGCTTATTCCATTGAATATAAAATTAAGAACTGTCTGACATTCCTGAAGCTCTGTGCTCAGACAGGTCCATGCTGCTGTTATGTCAGAGGATTAATTTTTATTTTTAATTTAATGCCAAAGAAACCCATTACCTGCCATTTCATCTTTTGACTTTGTCACTGTTATAAGTCCTCTAATTGTGTGTGTTTATAGACAGAATCTTTTAGTCAATAAATGTTTTTATTGACTTGAAGGGAATTCGATATTTGAGTTAACATTAAAATGTGTGGTGTGAAAGAACTTCTGAGAAGTGACTGAGCCCTGTAAAATAGGTAGATTAACATTTGCACGCTCTGAACTGCTGACAGAAAAATATAGTGAGAGGTTTAGTCTGCCATTTCTTAACTCTTCCGTTGCTCATGCAGCAAGTTCTCTCTACACTGCTTTTTTGTCAAATGGATAAGGATTTTCAATTCTGTATTTTTCTGTCATTAACTCTTTGGAGTAAGTTAGTGTGACAATTTGTTGTAGCTGGAGCATTAGGTCGTAAATATATTCATCTGGGTCATTATGGGAATCAACAGCTGTAGCATGAACTCTCCCAAATAAGACTATTCTTTGAAGACAGCAATGGTCTAGGATTTAAGGTCAAGACAAACAACTGAAGCAACAGTTCCACTGGACAGTGGTGAAATATCTGGTTCTTTCCTGCAAGTATTTCCAGAAAGCACAGGAAACCTAACTAGAATTTCCAGTTTATTTTAATGAACTTTCCATCTTAAATCAACTGAGATAAATGACTGTTTAAGAAACAGCTTAGAAAATTGTACAGCCGAATTGAAAATAAAATAAAATGGACAGCAGTATGTAAAATGGATTGTTGAGCTGTCTGAGCCACTTGAATGAAATTTTAGTGGTTTTCTATTGGGGACAACTTATACAGAAGTTAAGGTCTATGTCAGTTCTGTCTTTTACTCTTTTAATTTATTGTAAGTATAAGTGAGTAATAATGTCACAGAATCATTATGGTTGGAAAGGACCTCCAGGGTCATCAAGTCCAACCTTTGTCCTAGCATTTCTCTAACCACTTCACCATATCCTGAAGTGCCGCATCTACTCGTTCTTTAAACAGCTCCAGGGATAGTGACTCCACCACTTCCCTGGGCAGCCTGTTCCAGCACTTAACTACCCTCTCAGTGAAGGATTTCTTCCTAATATCCAATCTAAACTTCCCCTGAAGCAACTTGAGGCCATTTCCCCTCGTCCTATCATTACTGAGAGAAGAGACCAACACCAGCCTCACTACAACCTCCTTTTAGGTAGTTGTAGAGGGCAATAAGGTCTCCTCTCTGTCACCTCTTCTCTAGACTAAACAAACCCAGTTCCCTCAGCCACTCTTCATAGGCCATGCTTTCCAGCCCTTTCACCAGCTTCGTTGCCCTTCTCTGCACCCGCTCCAGCACCTCAATGTCCTTCTTGTACTGTGGTGACCAAAACTGGACACAGTACTCAAGCTGCGGTCTCGCAAGTGCCAAGTACAGGGGCACAATCACCTCCCTACTTCTGCTGGTCACACTGTTTCTGATACAGGCCAGGATGCCGTTGGCTCCCTTGGCTACCTGGGCACACTGCTGGCTCATGTTTAGCCATCTATCGACCAGCACCCCCAGGTCCTTTTCCACCAGGCAGCTTTCCAGCCACTCCTCCCCAAGCCTGTAGCGTTGCTGGGGGTTGTTGTCACCAAAGTGCAAAGTGCTGGCACTTGGCTTTGTTTTAAACCTCATACAATTGACCTCAGCCCATTGACCCAGCCTGTCCACATCTCACTGCAGAGCCTTCCTACCCTCAAGCAAATCAACACATTTGCTTAATTTTACGTCATCTTCAAATTTACTGAGGGTACATTTGATTCCCTTGTCCAGGTCATTGATGAAGATATTAAACAAGACAGGTTCCAAAACTGAGCCCTGAGGGACACCGCTTGTGACTGGTTGCCACCTGGATTTTACTCTGTTCACCACCACCCTCTGGGCTCGGCCACCCAGCCAGTTTCTAACCCAGCAGAGTCCTCCTATCTATGCCATGAGCTGCCAGCTTCTCCAGCAGAATGCTGTGGGAAACTGTCAAATGCCTTACTGAAGTCCAGGTAGACAACATCCACTGCCTTGCCCTCATCCACTAGGTGAGTCACCTGATCATAGAAGGAGATCAGGTTGGTTAAACTGCACTTGCTCTTCATGAACCCTTGTTGGCTGTGCCTGATTCCCCCATTGTCCTGCACTTGCCATGTGATGACCCCCAAGATCAGCTGTTCCATAACCTTTCCTGGGACTGACCAAGGCCAGAGTGACAGGCCTGTAGTTCCCTGGATCATCCTTCCTGCCCTTCTTATAGATGGATGTCACACTGGCAAGTCTCCAGTCATCTGAGACTACCCAGTTTACCAGGATTGCTGATAAATGATGGAGAGAGGCTTGGCAAGTTCCTCTGCCAGTTCCCTCAGAATGTACTACATTAGCAGCCACAGTATAAAAAGAGAACCATGTAAAAGTGACTAACTGGCTTTGTCTTAGTCTGTGACTTAACCTGTGTCAGATGATACAAGGTAAACCCTATCCTGAGTGATAGCTTGTTTCATCTCGGCCAAGGAAATATTTTTTTTCCTATCTTGACTGGTTTGGACAGAATAGTGGCAAAGTACAAAATATCCTCTTGAACATTTGGAACCCATGATGGACAAGTACTGCTTCATCCTTTCCTGCAGAATGGTCTTTGGAAAATTAATTATTACCTCTGTGTAGCTTTTTAAAATCAGAACCTTGACCCATCTGCCAAGATGGTCTTAGCTCTGAAGACATTGAGTTGTCTTGTTGACTTACTAATTTTTTTTTAATATAATAGATCAGGTATTTTCTTTGATTCCTGTAAAATCACATAATGTATCCTGCATCTACGCCTCTGTCATTTAGTAAAGTATTGATAGGTCAAATTCATCAGTTAGCACTTAAATAGCAAAGTTCAACTCATAGAAAAATATTATGTGGTGTTTTGGAAACTTTTAATGAGGATTTTTTTTTCCTCTAGGGATTCACAGTGTTGATAAAATAGTAGTATGTGTCAGCCATGAGTTCTATTTTCAATTCTTTGCCAGGGGCTTTTTCGCTCAATCTCTGTAATGAAACAGCTGAAAGAAACCTTTAGAACTTACGTTTTACTTAGGTCTAGATCTTATTTTTAAAAGATATTGAGGTACATGATTACCCTGATATCATTTGGGTATAAATGCCTATAATAATTATATTTTCTAACCATTATTATAATTAGTTATTTTTATTTTATTACTTTGTCTGTGCCACTGGGTGCCACCAAGGTATGGAAGAAGGTTTCCTGCCTGGCTCCTTTACCTTGGTACTGAGTTGGTAAAAAATGAGACTTGATAGCTGAAAGGTGTCTGAGATCTGCTCCCAACAGAAACGCTTGTGTCTGTAGAGTGTCTTTTGAGAAAGGAGGGTGTTTAGATGTTATGTTAAAGCAGCTGTTGATGGCTCCTTCAGAATCAGTATTCACATAAGGAAGATTTTAATTAACATCATGGAATTCTCACAGTTCCCAAAGAATAAACTTAGTACAGCCAAGAATCTTACATTCATATAGGCTTCTTTTACTGCTAACCAACAAAACAGGTGCCTGAATCTAAGCAGAGACTACTGCTTTTCAGATGGCTTGGGTGGTGTTGCAAAGAATGAATAGGCCAACTGAAAACAGAGCTTAAAAAGAAAATTGACACATAGCAAGAGATGGTACCAAGAGTGGTCAGACTCTGTGCTTAAAATAAGGATTTAATTTAAACTTAATGAATTTCTTGCATGTTAGTGTAACTAAATTGATTAGAAATACGTTTTGTTATAACAACTGTGCTCCAGGAGAAGCATTTATTACATAACTGTTGAAGTTACTGTTTTCTTGATCAATTGGCATTTCATGTTCAGTAATAAAATTGTTGTGAGCTAAACATAGAATCCATCCTAATTAGGACTAAAAATTAAATGCTTTCTAAAAATTGTTTTTTTCTTCTCCTACCTGTGTCTGCACCAAATAAAATGTGGTTTATTCTTTTGTTTATGGCAGCCAGATTGATAGATATGTAGAAATTAAGGCTCTTGCTTCTCTTTTCTGAAATAAGGCTTTTTAGAATATAGTAAATTGTTTAACTTTTAAATTCAAAACTGAGTGATATATAGTATCTCTTTTTGAAATTTGCATCAGTCATGAAGTCTATATTCTAGATTAGTGCCTCTAGGAAGTACAGAATAATTGTAAAAGTATGGAAGAAAAGGACTTGAACATTGAGTGGGACTGTTTGAATTTTTTGAATTAACTCCTTGCCTAGAATTGCTTAACACTATTGCTTTCTGTCAACTACCTTTGTTTAGCATTTTTGTTCAGGCACAGCACTATTAGCAATTGCTAGAAGCTGAAACTCCTCCTTCTGTTGCTGAAGAGGGAGACAGGGAGACTTTCATGCTGAGGGAAATAAAGATGTGTTATCAACTACTAGAAATTTGGAGTAGGGCTGTTACACCACAGCAATGTATATTTGATTACAAGACCTGTGATTTTTGTCCCTCTTGCTACATCACATATTGGCCTAGATTTGACCTTTAAGATAGTCCAGTCATTAACCTGACACTGACAAATCCTTGACTAAACCATGTGCCTAAGCACATATCCTTAGCATGCAACATTTAGCTAATATTTACTCTGGAGTTTGAGACTCTTATTACCACCTGCTTCCTAAAGCCGAGTTGCTTGAAGCTACCCATCAACATCAATTAGAACACTTAAGAAAGCCTATATGAGAGTTCTAAACCTTTGTTTTGTATGACATCTTATTAGCTATGCTGTCAACTTTCCAGAAACAGTATTTTGCCTGGAAACATCTTGGTCCAAGGTTGCTGAAACAGTACTTTATATATAAACTTTTCCTAATTTTGGAGGACAGTTTGGAAATTTGTTTCTTGAGTTGTATGCTGAGAAATTTTCATCCCATAGAAAATCCTGTCATGCTCTTGTCCTTTCTAAAATCAAAGTGGTTCTGAAGACTAATTGCAAAACTCTGATAGTTGCTAACACCTTTTTTAAAGACTAATTTGTCTTGTAAGATGTAAATATTCCAATTTATTCCAGTCTACTCCTACTGTATAGATGGTAAGAATGCTGACCCAGAAACGATTAGATCATGAAAACTCTTCTTTGGCTTGATTTTGATGACTGCAATTTTTCTAAATCTCCATGGAACTCATGGCAGAATAAAACAACTTTTATTCAAGCTATTGCTTAATTTGCTGTATGCATCAACTAATGCTCCTTATTATAACACATTACAGTGATATAAAGCTAGTCTGAATAAAGTGCCTAATTTATAGAACTTTTAAATCAAATGCTTACTAAGGCTCTGACAAGTGCCTTTAAAGGTACCATCCCTCATGTCTTCCGATCACTGGCTTTTTATAAGTAGATACTAAAAATGGTAGGAATTAAAGTGTTGAGCACAAGCTGAGAAGTGTGGTCTTTAAACTTTTTTCTTTCTGAACAAAGTGTCAGTTTCAGTTCGAACTTAACTGTGATGAAGAGTTTTCCCTGTTCTTCACAAGGAAAAGCCTGTATCACAGAGGCTGCTGAAAATACCTTGTGCATTATTTCACAAGTTAAATAGTTGTTTTCAGACCATGCTTCAGAATTGGAAAGGCCAAATTTGTCTTCTGGATTTCCAGCAATGAGAAGGTGCAGTTGTAATTTGCATTGGTAGAGAGGATTTATTAGGTAAGAGTATTTCATGCATATAGAGGTCCATGACTAGAAGCCTCTATAGTCAGTTCATAGGAGCTTACTGTGAGTGATTATCTTCCAAATCATAAACTGAATTTTCTTTTGGCATATTAATACTGCAGTAGCAAAAAAAAAAAAACCCAAAAAAAACCAAAAACAAAAACCAAAAACAATACCAAACAAAAAAACCACAAAAACAACCAAACTCACAACCCACAAACAACTATGTGAAGATACTGAAAAGTCCAAACAAGTGCTGATGTGAAATTAAAATTATTTCCTTATTACATCTGTGAAAAAATATCCTTTCTTAATGCATTATTCATTTTGAACACATTAACTTTGGATTATATCAGACCAATTAAGAAGCAATTTAATGAAAGTATTGTCTAGGAAACCACATGCTATTCCCCTTAACCACTGAAATGAAATAAGATAGCAGACAAATATACATCACAGGTATTTCATCCACTTTTCTGTAGCTGATCAAAGCCAAGCTGTGAAGCAGGGAAAAACTGAAATTAGTCTATTGTGCAGGAAATCTGTGCACAGTATGAAAAGAGATATGCACGTGTGTGTATGCACAGCACTGCTGATGTACTTACTGTTCTTGAGGTTGACAGAATTGCTTATTACTGCTGAGACTTCCTATTGTGAACAATTAAAGATAAGGTCTTTGCTAAAAGGTAACTGCTTGAACTGAATTTTCCGTACCTGAGCATATGCTTGACACTGGAGTTGTTTTTTCTTTCTGAGGCTCAACTTGGCAACCTTACTGTTCTTATAATGCAGTGCAAAGGAAGGGAGATAGATGCAGGTGATGAGAGGACAGAAGAGGAAGGTGTGAAGGGAGAAAGAGATAACAGAGTAGCATCTAGACTAAGTAATTGGATTACTCATTCAGCATTCAGACTTGGAGGAACAAGCTGTGGATCTAAAATGTGACAGATCTATTCTGACTTGTGCAACTTAATTTGTTTTAGATTGTGTATGCCTGCTCAAGGGGCTGCAAAGCCACCTGAAATACAGAGCTAGATGTTTCTGCCAGTGTGTGGGAAATCCCAGATGGTGAGCAGCTGGCTGGAATGATGCCCCAGGTTTCACTTCCTTTTCAGAGAGATGCTAGAGGGTTGTTACCAGCTGTTGTCACAAGGAGCAGCTGACAAAGTGTTTTTCAACTCATATTTTTAGCTTTGCTCTGAATGTAGTTTGGTTGGATGCAAGGATCAGGTTTAACTCCTTTCTCAGTTTTTTTTCCATGTGACTACAAATCACAATATACTTAATTCATTACAGAATGAGGAAAATATTCACTGTTGATTTCTTATGAAGAAGCTACTATGCAGGAGACTTAGCAGGGATAAATTGCTGTGGTATTAGGAAGTCAGGTTATATGAGCATACATATGTCACTGCTTAAATCAGGTGAATTGGCTTAGGTAAAAAATTCCAGGTGAAGGACAGTGGGATACAGCTAGGAACATGAATATTTCTGCATAAAGTGATCTTTTGAATACTGTGATTCACCATGTTTTTGGTGTGGTTGCAATGGAGTGGCCAATACTGATACAAGTTATCAGTATAATTACTCCTCTGTCTAATTGGGAATCAGACTACAGTGATAGTTACCTTGATCAAATTGAACCTAAAATCAATGATGACCTAAAAAATTACCTGAAGCTTCAATTAGAAAAGCAACTTCTTTTTTTTTTTTTTTTTTTTTGAGGGGTCCTGTATGGCAGTGATGCTGAATTACAGGCGCTAATACTGTATTTGGTACTGAATATTTGAGAAGATAAGGCATAATGCTTTTTAAGGTTGACACCAAGTACTGTGGTTTTGAGGGAGATAAGAAGTTTTGGAGAGTTAAGGGCAACACCATTTATCAACCTTTTGCAGTTAAAAGGTTTACCAGTTACATCCTGTAGTCATGGATAGCACAATGGTACAAAAATAGCACAGCATAACTGCAATGAAAATTGTCAGAAAAAATTGACCCTGTGAGGAGCTTTCCAAGGAGGAAATAAGAAAATGTAAATCACTATTAGTATGAAGAGTTGCTTTATATACAGCAGTAGGTAGCATTGACTATTGTGATTTTTGCACATCTTCATATCTCATTTCCAATATGAGATTGGTCATTCAGATGAGGCATTAAATTGCAGCTTATTTTTTTAGTGAGTGAGGAGTTGCCCTTTAGAACCTTAATTTAAACCTAGACATTTCATAGAGGTTAAAATAAGAGGATACACCAGAAGCTTACTTATTTGTGAAGAATGAGTGAAATATCCATAAAGCTGGTCATAATATAAGGGTAGGAGAGTATGTGAAACAGAACTGTGACTCTTCCTTGATTTGTTAAGGTTGGTTTTTGATGACTGTCCTGTTTGTGATTTGCTTCATATTCACCATATTTAGAGGCATCAGAGAAAGTGGTTGGTGTTGGAAGTTAGATATTTAAGTATCACCCAAGGAAAGCATTGATGTATTGAGAACTGTTTTGTACTACACTGGGACTTTTAGGAAGATTCAGGATGAATCCTGTCTCCTATAGCTTGTGGTTCCATAGCTTTATGGATATAAATGTGTTAAAAGGCTTTAGATAAAAAAGTGCAGATTTTGAGAGCTGTATGCCACTCACTTTTGAACCAAGTGTATGTAGGTGACTCTACAAGGTGCAGAATTAATCAATTGGGCAAGCTTTGCTTGCTCAACCCAGCATGATAGAGGATCAGTCACTGAAGTTGAGGTCATTATATTGGTGTAAATGCAACAAAATTTACGACTTTTTGAAGTAGTATTTATTTAGAAATTAGTGTCACTGGATTAAAATCTCATTTGGGAGCTAAAACATTATCTTGCAATAAAACTATTTGAGAGAGCTACAGAACCTGTTTTCTGTGAAAGGATTTATGGAATGTTATCTTGACTAAAATTCAAACAATACTATTTACCAGGAAAAAAAAAAAACATCCAGAGTAGAATAATTTAAAATCTTTAATATTATTGGGAAGAGAGGCAAAGTCCTTACTCTAATTGCAAAACTTCTTAGCAAAGGAGCTTTTTTGTTTTTAATTTCAGGAAGTTAGGTATGTAATTTACTGAGCCCCTTTATTTCCTATTTTCATATTTAAGTTAAATTCCGGAAATCATTAAACATTGGGGATATTGGAGATTATTTTTATGACTCTTAAAGAAGTAAAAAAATAGACCATATATCTAGGTGATACCAGTAGTATTTAATTTATTTTTAAACTGTGTATTGTCTTCCAATAAATTGTAATTATAAAAGCAAAACTTGTGGAAGTAACCTGTGCAAACAAATTGATTATTTTGTCCTAGGCTCCTTCTTTCAGTTCAGTAGAGAGGAGACACTTTTGTGGATCATATTCTGGTATGAATTTTAATAACTGTCATAAATGTTAAGGAAATGTAAGTTCTGAGAACACTTATGTAAATAAATGTGTATGGCTTGATTTCAAGTTTTGATCAAGCTTCATTGTGGTGTATAGGTAGCCAAAAGGGACCATAAAATACCCTAACTGGACAGTTACAAGTTATTCCTTTCCAACACTCCTCTTCCAGTCATCATTATGCAATTAGAAGAAGCAGTAAGACCAGAGAAGAAAATTGAAGCAGGAAGTGTTGCTATAATTTTGCTTTACATTGGTAAATCAGACTGTTCAGTGCAAATAAGTCCAAAAATTTTCAAACTTCATTAAATGTTTGCCTCTCTGTGCAAATTAATGACAGAAGGGATCCCATATGGTGCATGCAAATCAGAAGCTGATGTCTGAGGATTGCAGATGTGTTTAGGGGTCACTTGTATTCAAAATTAACTCCACCCCATTTTATAGCTGTGTCAGACTGAAAGCTTCCTTTGTCCTTGTGCACAGAAGAGCTATTTCAGTTACTTGGTTCTGTTGACCTTATCATAGAATGTTAGAGGTTGGAAATGACCTCTACAGATTGAGTCCAACACCTTGACAAAGCAGGGTCACCTCAGGCAAGGTGCACAGGAATGCATCCAGGCAGGTTTTGAAAGTCTCTAGAGAAGGAGACTCCGCAACCTCTCTGGGCAGCCTGTTACGTTGCTGTATCACCCTCACAGTGAAGTTCTTCCTTATGGTGAGGTGGAATCTTCTATGCTTCAGTTTATACCCATTGTTTACGTCATATTGCTAGGCACTATACAGAAGGCATTGGTTTCTCCTGTTTGACAATCACCCTTCAAATATTTATAGACATTAATAAGATCCCCTCTGTCTTCCCGTAAGACTAAACAGCTACAGTTCCCTCAGTCTTTCTTCATAGTTTGAAAGGACAATGTAAAAGAGATGCTCTCCACTACTTTGAGGCAGGAAAGAAGCTTCAACTGCTTAGTAGGGGATGTCTTATCACATGAGTAGGCAGTACCAATAGCGCAAGTTTTAACTGGCAGACCCTCACTTCAACAGAATTTATGTTAGGATTGTCCAATTCACGTATTTCCATTGCCCTTCAGCAGCAATAGAGGTGTCATCGTGTAGCCTCATGTTAGTATAAATCCCAAGATAATTGAATAACAGATGACACAGCCCTTGCAGATTTTATTCTTGGTCGTGTTTGCCATTGTGGCATAAGCAGACGTGTATTCAGGAAAGTACTTATAGACAGTCCCAGCTATGTTTGCAAGTAAAACATGTTAATGGAGTTACTTAAGAACATGTCTGAAGTACCTTTCTGAATTAGGATGTTAAAAGCCAACCCTGCTTAGGATGCAAAAGGTATATTTAGGGACCAGTGATATAGGTAGCTGTGTACTGGTTTACTTCTAATTTATAATAAATTATTGCAGCACTGTGTCAGCGATATAGTCACAGAATTACAGATTGTTAGGTATTGGAAGGAACCTTGAAAGATCTCATCCAACTCCCTTGCCAGAGCAGGATCACCTAGATTAGGTCACACAGGAACATATCCAGGTGAGTTTTTAATGTCTCCAGAGGAGGTGCCACTACTCCATAAATTCCTCAGGCAGCCTTTTCCAGTGCTCTGTCACCCTCGCTGTGAAGAAGTTTCTCCTTACATTTGCATGGAACTTCCTATGTTCCAGCTTTTACCCATTGCCCCTTATCCTATCACTGGACATCAGTGGAATTCTGTATAACATGTTGTTTTCCAAAGTGCTTAATTTGTGCTTACAAAGTGTAAACTGTAATAGGTACACACTGTACAACTATTGCCATGGTATTTCATCCTTAAAAGCATAACAGAGCAAAGTGATGAATTAAGTGAAGTCACAGCATACAAATTAATTGTGTGCATTTATTTTAGATCACAATTGAATTTTAAGTAAGTAATTAAGTTTATTACCTACTGAATAGTCTTGGAAGACAGACAGCCAAAAATCGAAGTATCAGCTGTTTTGTGCTGGCACAAAATCCCAATTAATTAGATCTAGTGTTGCAGCTATGACTGAGTAATATTCCCTTGAAGGAAATTGTGTAAATTTGGAAATTGATTTTATTAAAATGGTTGAGATTTCATTTTTGCTAAGGGACATATAAATGGACACCCATGAACTTGAGTTTAATAAATGTATATATTTTTAGAGTTCTCTATTTGTTCTGGACCTGTGAACATAAATACACCAAGTTTTTGCACTGTTCATTATGTCAGTTGAGCTGACTGACCTTCAAAAAATCACAAAACAAACATGGCTGAGCAATTTCAATAACACTTTGGATTTTATTTCTGTTAACTGTTTTTTGACTCTGACATACAGTAACAACTTTGAGTTGCATTTCTCTCCCCGCAATTTATTTTTGTATTTTGTCAATGTAAGTTGCTTGTGTCAAAAAAAAAATAAAATAAATAAGTGCAGTGGATATTGAATTTACTTGAAATTAATGAAGCAATAGTCATTACCAGGTCTGGGGTTATTTTTAGCTTTTTGGGTCTCCTGTTAAGACATCAGTGTCTCATACTGCTTCAGAGATGTCTTGCATGACAGTGAATCTATCCCACAAGGTTAGGAGTGCATCCCTCTCCAATCAAACATTTTCACCATATTTTTAGCTACCTGCAGCCTGACGCTCCTGCAACAGTTTTGGAAATGAAGGTGTATTGTCTCTAGTCAGTAAGTGTATAGCTGAAGGCACAAAGATAACTTTTCAGGCCTTTTTGGCTTCCTGTGATGTTGGAACAGAACTGGTCTGCAGTGGCCCTTACATCATCAGTCTCAGGCTGCTTTAGGTTAGGCACCAGTTGTCTGAAGCAGGAAAAAGTCTTCAACATCCCCATTGTAAATTAATCTTGAAACAATGTTGCTTCACAATCTGCCAAAATCCTGGCAGATTAATATCTTCCCGGAGGGATATATATTTAATAGGAGCTACATAGCTGAACTAGCCATTAGATTTGAAATCATTAACTACTCTTCCAGCAATTATGAGGTTTCTCAATCATGCCAAGCCTCATCCTGCTCCTCCAATTCAGCTTGGATTCAACCAGTGTGTATCCACAGTTTTAGAACAAAACTACAAGAAAACAGTCCTGTTATCTTATCCTGTTATCCAAGTGCTTTTGGCCAAATATTTGTGAATGTTACCTTGAGATCTGTGAAACACATTTTGATCAGCAGTTTACTAAAAACATGAAATGTGAATTTACTGATTTCAGAAAGTATTCATAGCATAGTATATTTAAACACCTTTTCTTAGCCAAGAATGGGAGATAGTTTCATTGGAACAGCAGGAGACTCTTGAGCAGCGTAAGTACAGCTGCCTAGCATAGTGTTTCATTATGGTGTGAACTTCTGAGGGGTTTTTATTTAAACTGATAATAGTGTAAAAAACAATTTGTTTCTGGAGGTGACAGGGCTGTTGAATGTGTATTCAACAACAGTGTGATCAGTTTGGAAAATCTGCATGTTGTAGATTAAATGAATGATCAGACACTTTTCTTATTACTTCTGTAGAACTGGACTCTTTGGCAGTGTGGGAGCATAACTACTTGACAGTGCTTAACATTATTAAAAATGTCTACTAAATTAAATAAAAGACCAGTGAAATATATTGATTACCAATTCTATGTTACATAAGATTATTTGGCACTGGGACTCTTTGGAAGCTTTTTTTGTGGATCCTTGTCCAGTGAATGAACTTCAAAGTTTGTGTTATTTCAAGTTTCTAAATCAAGCCAACTACTAAATCTAATTCTAAATCAAGCCAACAGTATTTACAGTAATTCAGTATGAAAGAAAATAGCACTATTAATCATTCTTGTAAAAACAGCTTTCTGAATAGGTTCAGTCCACTCTTGTCTAAAACTTAGAGTTGCTATTCCTACAATGGCAAATCAGCCTTGTCATTCATAGTTGGGTTTTTTTTGTTTGTCAGTTTGAGATTAGTTAAAGAACTGATTCTCTTTATTAATTACTTGGGTCTGCTACGTTGTTCTGGATCATGCTGTGAGCAGTACTTACACCTTCTTTCCTGTAGAGCTAGAGCATAACCTCAAGAGGGTTGAAATGCTTTGTTTTCACCAAAATTCTGAAGGAACAGAGGTATCTAGTTTATTTGAAACCCTCTGTGCTTGGAAAGCAATTTGACTAGTTATGTTAAATAACTACTGCTGTAAAAAATGAAACTATTTTCTGAAATAGATGGTTACCAAGTGGGACACATGGCAAAAATTCAACTGTGTATATCCCATTAGAGTATGTGGCAGAGCTCTTCTGTCCAAGCTGACAGGTTTCTGTTCTAAGTCCTCTGGAAATTATCACTTTTAATAGCTGTCCCCATACACAAATTTTTCCATGTACTGCAACCTGAGATTGAATTGTGAGCATGTTTAGTATTTACTTAATATATGGTCTTAGAATTCCTTAAGTAATACCTAAGGTGTTTAAATTTCAATTCTTCCTGCTGAATAAAGGTCTTGGAAACTTGCTATTTCATTAATAACTTCAGCTTTCACTTAGTTCTACGCCATAATGAACAGTCTGAGTAGGAATAAATATTTTTCATTTGAACTCTGAGTAATTTACTTCTTGGAAGTGATAGAGATCTGCCACATAGCTTCAAAGACTGTATATTTGTTAATTATTAAACTAGAATATCTTAAAGGGAAAATAGATTATAATAAATTTACTGGTCAGCATCAGTGTCTGCTCCAACTATGCATATAGGTTATTCTGAAATGCTGTTGATTCATGGGAGCTGTAACAGTGTTCTGTTCTGCTCAAATAGAAAATTTCTCCCCATTCCCAGGCTCTGTGCTGAAGGGCTGAGCAGGAAAGGTCGTGCAGCTGTGAAAGGGACAGGAGCCTAACTTCATTCTGTGCCTGAGCTGATTAAACTGCTGCTGCCTTCAGAGTACTCACCCCTTGGCTCTGAGACCTATTTGTTCAAGTGGTGATTTCTGAAGACCTTTAAAGGCCTTTTGGTTGCGTACATGGAAAACAAGTATTAGTAACGTATCAGAACAGTTGGAACTCTAACCAGTTTAGACTAAGCCCAGTTTGGCCTTGCCAGTTCTCCACAAAGCCACAGTGAAGTACAAAGCTTCTGTTTGGTAGTCTCTGGTGTAGACAACAGCAGGAAGTTGTATTTTGGATAGCTTCTTCAGAAATAAAAAAGAAGTGTCAATCAACAAATTTATTTTCAGATTCTTAATGTCTCTGGAATTTGGAGAGAATGCCAGTACATTCTTGACCTACTGATTTCACATACCCAGCTTGGTAGCAGTAGTTTCTTCTACAGTTAAAGACCTTTCTCCATTTTTGCTGTACCTCTAAGAGTCTCTCTAGGTGGCCTTCAGGTTATATCTGCAACTATGGTTATAGTTAAACAATTTTCCAAACTAGGAATCTGGGGAGAGATATAAAGAGAAAAACTTAAATATCTTTTCATTAGAAACAGTTTGAATAATCTGTTTCTTTTCTAATGGTGCATAAAAGCTTTTTGCTTGAACTTCCTGAAAATGATTCAGTGAGGGATATAGTCTTGCTGAAATGATTAAATGTGGGCACGATGCAGAATTAAGGTCCATATTAAGAAAGATTATGGTCTCATATTTTTTTCTGGTTAAAAAAATGGTTTTATGTGCACAATGTTGGTGAATGTCGGCATGGTGTCGGGCAGGTGGGAACTGCTGTTGGTAGAGGAAAATGTTTTTTCTGTGTTGTTTTATTGCTTGGTAATTTTGGCTAAGTTTTCAAGTAGTTTGGAAACTGGGCACCTAACCTTTAAAGGCATTGGAAATAAACATCTTAGGATCATGATTCAGACAACAAACGTTTCCTTAGCAATTTATAAATTCAGTTGTCTCTGTACTATTTTTACTCATCTGTAAATCCTGTTTTCATTTAATTTCAGACCTGTGAACAATTGTGTTGGTCAGAGTAAAACAGAACTAGAAAGATAGCTTGGTGCAAATAATGCAGCAAGGCTGGATAATTTACATGAAGTAGCCAAGGTTTGCTCTACTCCAAGAGCGGAAGTATATTGCTTTGGAAATAATCCTCAGCAAGTGTATAGTGAAAGATCCACATATAGTAAAATAGATCATACATATCAGTCCCCTTACATGACTCATCAATTTGTCTTCATGCTTCTTTAAGGTAATATCTTTTATTCAATTAGGAAAATATTTTTTTTCCCAGATTAAAGTAGGAGGGTTTTTCCTATACAGATGTATGGTGCCTAACTTGCTGGAAAGATACGGACATGGAACACTGCACATATCAATGTCTGTATAGCAATCTTGGCCTCTCCTGCTCTCATCTTGTGGTGCAGACTCAATAGTCTACTGAGAACTGGCTGAATGTATTGAATTCCTTCCTACACTGGATGCAGGTATGTGTAAAAGAAACAGAATGACCTGTGCTTCAGCATGTCATTAGATTTATTGGTGCATTTGACTTCAATATCCATGAAACTACAGATGTATCTTTGAATAATTCCTTGTGAAAATATTTTATGAGACTGTCTTCTCAGCTCTATTCATTTATGATTTGCAGAGTCTACAACCTCTGAATAAAGGCACTGTTAATCTTTTGTTATCATTAGGCTGTATCTGCTGCTACCATCTTTTTCTGGAGAAGCAGGAGTACCTTCCAGAGTACAGCTAATCATCATCTTTTCAGAGAAATCATTCATTCCTAGCTCTTCAAAAGAGGAATTTGAAATGAAAGTTTAAACCTTATGATGATACTCAAGCCTCTGACTTAGACAACAGAGCAGCATGTGTTTTTAACTAGAAGTTATTTCAGAGTAGCAAGTAGTGCTTTCCAAGCTCCCTGTTGACTTATGTTGATTTCCAAGTGACACTGGCAAGAAACAATAAAATAAACTTTTCTTAAGTCCATGTTGTAAAGCTTCAAATGCAGAGAACTCAGGGCTGCTGCATATTATGATTTCAGTAAACTTTATTATCAAACCAGAACCCAGTTCCTAGAGAGGACCTGCCTCTTCACTTTTGGCATCTGGGAGTTTGGCAGGTACAGATAACAGCTTGAGTCACAAGAACCAAACTTAGCAAACTGACTTACTCAGTTATCACTGTTTTGGGAGCTGCTGGAGACTTTCATGGAGAGGGAGGGGTAGTCTAGAAAATAACCTGTGAAGTAGCATCAGGTCCCACAAATATTGTGCTGTATTCTTACATGTAATTCAGCTCTGCTAGAAAACCTTTCTTTGTACAAAAACCTGACCTGTCAATGATTCCAGATATGTTTTACATTTTGAAAAGGCAGCTTGCATCTAGTGTAGAGATTTGGGCTGGCATGAGACAGAGAAAATTTTGCACTGATTACTCTGGCTCAAAAGCATATAGCACATTTCTTTAAAGAAGACTGCAGACAAATAGCTGAGTTTGTGAGAGTTTCTTCTGCCTCTTAAAAAGTGATTGAAATTCAGGTAGGATATGAAGCCATATGTAAATTTAGTGAAAGGATGAAAGAAAAAAAATGGTATTGTACACTTTGTAAAAGGGGAACTGGGGAAGAAACCTAGTGATAGTCTTGCACCAAGTCTGGAATTAAATTTTGATGTGGCAGAGACTTTTTGTAGCATTTTAAATATGCTAAATGTGTCCATGGTGGCAGTTGTTAGCCAGCAGACACTGCAAAGCCTCTGCTGATTTGGAACACACAATTGCAAGTGCAGTTGAAAGCTGATTTGGCCCACGTAAACAGAGCTTTGCATGCAGCCTGCAATCAGGGAAGCACATGTGCACAGCTGTGTTTATCTCACACTTTGGAAATCAGGATTTTATTTCTAAATAGCATATTGACAAGAGCAAGGTCATTGAAATCTTCCTTCTAGCACTTAGAAGGAAATATGTATTTTTAGTATGTTGCCGTAAGAGCTTGGAAATTAGGATTTAATTTCTTACAAAGGGTTGGCTTTTTTAGTCTTTAGAGCTTCACCTAACTACATGTCCACAAGAAAATATAATTAGAAAAAGCCTTAGTAAGGTAGATTTAGTAATTCATCTGAGTACACTTTATGCCATCATCCAAGAGTCACATTTCAGATACAACTTGGGGTATCTTATGAAACTGAAAATAGGACAATCAGAGAGCAATTGATAAAGCAGATTTGATCTGCTGCATTATCCATCTCTTTAGATGAGTCTAACTTGAAGAGAATTTTAAGAATTAGAAAAATCAGGATGAAGTAGCATTCAGAAAATAAGCTAAACATGTATTTTCTTTCCCTATAAGACTGTAATGGCTTAGAAGTAGACAAGGTTTATAGTATTAAAATAATTTGTTTTGAATTTGGATAATATATTATCTACTATTAGGTTGTCTGTGCCTTGCAGAAGAATTCTTACGTATAGTAGAAAGTTTACACTCATCATGTAGTAGTGAGTTGCTACTAGTGATTGCTACAGTAATATTGCTTCTACACTGCTTCTGAGATTAAGGGCATGGGAAATGCAGACAATCAGAGATTTTTCACCTTTGTTCAGTGTAGTTTCTGAGAATGCAGGAAATAATCTAGTGAAGTAATTGAAAAGCTGGAGAAAAGCTGCAGGCTGTTTTGTTTTGACTTTTGTGTGTTTGTTTTTTTTATCACTGGTTAGGTAGTGTTATTAGGTAGTCAACAGTCCTGATTTGTGGTATGTTAAACACCAAAGTTGCTTCCATAACTGTTTCACATAGCACATACTCATGAATAATTGGGAAACTTTGTAAAATCCATGTTGATATACAATATACAAAATGATCCTGTTAAATGCTTTTCAAAAGTATTATGGGATTATGCTGAAGTTGTTTGTAAAACATCTAGGAAATTCCTAAATATTTACGATGAACTCATGCTTTGGAGAACTTAGCTGGGGAGGCCACCCAGACAGAATGGAAACCAGGAGACCTGGCAAGGACTACTACTCATCAGGCCAAAAACAAGACTCTGGATCATCATATCTGCCTTATATGGAACCTAAAAGAAATGGTCTGTATGGCTCTTAGTATAGTCTTCCCCTTCCCTTCATATCTGTGCTGTAAAAAGTACCATTTGGGCTCTTAGATGCTTGCATAACAGGTTGGTGAAAGCCCTTTAGACTGAAGAGGATGAAAACTATATGGAATGGCAGGTTGCCACTTCACTGTATAGTCCCAAAATATGACCCAAACTCCTCTATTTGCAAAGTGGATTATCAAGCAGAAAAAAAAAAAAAAAAAAAAAAAAAAAAAAAAAAAAAAAGGGGGGGTTACTGCCCAAAAAAATTTTTAAAAAGTGTTACCATTTTCCGGGAGAGTTTGAAAATTATGAATTATGTACAGATTCCAGCATAACAAACAAATGCTTGCATCTGTCTCTTCTGGGCAATTAACTGTAAAGATATTTATCAAGTAGAGAATCTTTGGCAAAGAACTATACTGGGTTCTCTGACAAGAGAGTGAGCATTTGTCTCCTACTTCAACCTACTGTTGTGCTACAGATGAATTTTATAGTCTCTTTCTTTGTCAAAAATATTTTCCTATTGAATTAATTTTAAAGAAAGTAGACTCAAGGAAAGTCATTTCATTTGCTTTCAACCACACTTTTAAGTCTCAAACTCAATCCTAGGTGGACAACAGTAGAGTTAGCATGTTCCTAACAAATTAGTGGCCACATTATTCAAAAGCTGTGTTTATCTTCTTGAGATGGAAAAGTTCGTGATAATAAAGCTCTGTTCTTTCTCCTACTTCTTTTCCCATCCAGTAGAACCCAACGTAGTTTCAAAGGGTGATATACTGAGCCAAGTCTGTCTAGGGGACACTGGCCTTGGGAGTTACAACTAGTCTTTGGTGAGAACACTTTAACCAAGGTAATAAATTTTAAGGATGTAACCCCACAAAGGAAACAATCTCCCAAGGTCCTGTACTTTCAATGGAGTCATGGTATGTAAACTCATAGTGCTTGTATCTGATATAAGGCATTTTCTAGTAGTTTGAGTTAAGTTAGAGAACATGAGCAAGCTGAAGTAGATCCTGAATTCAATTTGTGTTAGGTTCCTCACATGAAAAGTGTGTATGGACTACTTAGGGCACTTCTTCCAATCATATTAGCCTTTGCATCTGTAATGCTATACCTGATGTTGGTTGGATCCTGAGATGGTGTAACTTACCCCACTTTAGTATGATGAACTTACATTATACAAGATGAACATTTAAGTTCCTCTGTGACAATCTTACTGGAAGAAAAAGTAAATGAACATAAGGACTAGAAATATTAATGATGGCAGTTAACCATGTGAAGGAGCTACTTTAGATCACTTCTTAAAAGTTCAGTTTCTCTTTTTCAGGCTGAGCACAGTGCAATACCTCTTGCTGGGGAACTGTGAATCTTCTCACATTTTGAAAATGAAGTGTCTAGCCCTCCAGGTTGCAAACTACTGGCAATTAAATTGGATTTTAGGATATCTGTCCCACATGCATATTTTCAGCTTGATTAAATATTTGAAGTTTGCATGTGAAATAGAAATGCTTTCAGTAACTGCTGGAGAGGGCTACTCACTGTGTCAGACTGGATTCCAGCAAGTTACATTGGCCCTGAAATGTCAGACTGATGCCAGATAGAAAAGTGAAAATCCTGACTTTTGGAGAATATACTGAGCTCTTGGTATGAAGCAAATTAATATTCTTTGATGAAGAATAATAACTTTCTGGAAGGCAAAAGGAGCACAGTGTGGGGCCTCAACCTATAAGTTTGGGAAAGCTCTTGTGACCTTTGTATCTGTTATTTCCATGTCCTTGGCCAAAGTCCCTTTATTTCTGATTCAACTTCTATGCTCTTACTTTTTTTTCTGCCTTTTTTGCAGTCACGATGATGGAGGCCAACCACACAAGTGATCTCTGCGAAGGAGCAGCAGGTCTCTCTTGCTCTTCAGATGATTTATAAACTTCCACTTCCTCTGCTCAAAACAAGTCTGTAGTCATGTAGTGAGCAACAGGGCAGTTCTCTGTTGCCATTGCTCTGGCTTGATCCCTCTTTGAGAAGGGTACTAACTAAGGAAGAACAGCCCTACATTTCCCACACACCCTTCACTGCCCCACACACACACACCCAACCCCACCCCCTTAACCGCTCAATTCTGGAGAAGGGCATACATACGCTGGTGGATTTCTGACATATCCACCTTGTCTGGTCTCTGAATAAGAGTTCAGTAATCTAAAAAGAAAAAAAATCCAAAACCCAGACTTGTGAAGGAAGCCCTTTAGACTGCAGGGGCTGTGCCATAAGGCATGCTTTTACATTTATGAGACTGGGAAGATTCCTTTTAGTTTAGAACCCCTGCTTTAAGACCAAGAAACTCCATGGTCACCTTGCAGAATAGTGCAGTATTTAATGCTAGAGAAACACAGTACCAGCTTGGTCTTGAAAACAGTTCAACCCAGTTTTAAAAATAATTCAGATTAAGCAGATTGAAAACAAAACCACACATACAAAAATCAACAAGAACAACTCTCTAAGGAGGGGGGAAATTTCTAGCTAGAAAACTTCAGGTATATAGTCTGAAGTCTAGCTAAATTTTACAAGGAAGAGTAACGTCTTCAGTGCAAAGATGTGAGAAAATTGTTATATAATTGAGAAATTCCTACTGTGTCACCTGGATACTTAAAATTCCAGTTTGGTATCTTTTCTATTTTACAACTTTGTGATAGACCTGTCAGTAAAGAATCAGAAATCTGATTGCAGTTACATAAGGTAAAGTGTTTGAGCTACAATATTTTTCACTGGTTTTGGGGGTTAATCTACAAAAGCAGAAACTAAGTCATTTTTGCAACAGATTGGTCAGAAGTTTAATACAGGCAGAGAGAACCTAAGACTGTTCAAGAGTGTATGTTGGTTAAAGGAACATGGGAAGATTTTTTTTATAGGCTAAGAAATTATATTTCCTTAAATTATCTATATCAAACTGGATGAACACTGTAAGGAATGAGTAACTGTACTGTCCCTACTTTGAAAGGGAATTTGTGCAGTTTTCATAACCCTTTAATGAAGTTTGTTCCTCTTTGCTTGACCCTATATTGTCAAGTGTAGGAGAAATGCCAGAGTGAACTTTGAAGGTACGTAGTTAATAGAAAAAAGGATTAAAGTAGTCCACAAAGACCTTTATAACATATACTTAAAAATACTGTAAATATCACCAGCAACCCTTATTCAATGTTTAAAAAGGATTCAAAGATTTAATGTTTTGAATAGTCTACTCTGTTCTCTTGTAGCTGATTAACAATATTTCAAGTTTAGTAAATCAAACATTTTTGGCAAATATGTAGAAGTACAAGTCAAATGTAGACAAAAATATCAACCGTAAGAAAAAAATCAGGTGCTTTTTAAATAATGGTTTTTTCCTTGTATTTATTCTTCAGCTTTGGCTATACATAGTACTAATGCAGTAAATCTTGCATATATGACAATGATATTTTGATTCAATTTTGTTCTAATTTAGAGACCAGTGGGTTAGGTGATTCATGTATGCCTTTGAATTACAGATACTATTTTGTGGTATAGTCATTAACATGTGAGGTTATAATGTCTCTAATCTCTGCATTTCTTGTGAAAAACAGCAAGTGAAAGAAAAAATATCTGATGCTTTAATAAGAGCTTAATTTTCATGCCCATCCAAAAATGCAATCAAAGAATAAAAATCAGTGATCTCAAGGGAGCTGAATTACTGCTAAGCCACACCTACCAAACACTTCCACTCTTTCAGAAACCACAGAAGGTGCTCCCACAATTTCCTACTACAACTCAACCCAAAATATTATTTAAAAAAACCCCTAAGTATCTTTTAATGTGTGTATCATCGAAGAGATTGATTTTATTTTTAAACAATGCTCAGGCATAACTGAGTCAGTGAAGTACATATGACTGCTTTCTTCTGTGCTTGGTCTCCTGTATTACCTAGGGAGGCTGGACTACTTATGAGCAATTATTTTGGGGAATATATGAAAACAAAGAGAAGGATGGTGAAGAGAAGATAATAAGAGGAGCCTGAAAGTTTGGGAAGACGTGTGCTTCTGTAACATACTTTCTGTATGAAAGAACAAAAAGGCAAATAAGAGAACATCTTTAGTCGAGCCACTGTCAAAAGGACAAAGGGTCATAAATGTTTGGAACCATGAGTTGAAAAAGAGGAGTAAGAGTTTTAATAACTAGAGATTCATAAATTCAATTTAATATTGTAGAGAAAGTACTTAAGCACTGTCTTCAAATATGGCTCCTGAGTTACTTTCAAAGATGTTTCATATTCTCAAGAAAATTTACATGAAATTTTCCTAACCTATCCAGTACATATTTACAGATTGGTGGGAGCAACTGAATCATCATTCACAATACTTGGAATGATGGAGAGCTTTTAAAAGGTGTTTGAATTCATTCCTTTCAGCTCAGCTGACCTGAGGCTAACTCTCCTCTAGAGAACACATGAAAATGTAGATGACTAGAAAAATCCCATAAAATTTTCCAGGCAGGTTTTGTAAGCAAAAAAAAAAAGTAAAACAATGAGAATTAATTCACTCATTGAGACAGATGTCAAAACATTTTTGCAAATGTTTCCTAATGTCCCAAATAAACCAGCCCTTCTTTCCTTCATTTCAGTGAAACTTCCCAATGGAACTGAGTGAATATGTGTCCTGGTGTAGGGCTGAAGCTATATGAAAAAGCAAAGCTGCTGCATTGATCAGTATTTGTTTCTGAGCAACAGTTTCTGCCAGTTCAGCATGCAGAGCACTATAGATGAGGAATTGAGTTCAAGTGTTGAAAATAGGTTAAAGCATGCTGAGCGCTGCACACACACACAAAAGTAAAACTTGCTTATCTGTGAATCCCAGAATTTAATAAAAAGTTACTCCTGTGTGAAATAAAATTAAAAAAGTCCATGAAAATTAGGCAGGCAGGAGAGGATTAGGAGGCAGGAGATTATGCCAAACTGTCAGTCATGTGGCACGGGAAGATATATGGTACCAATAGTGGTATTTACTGGCTAATCCTTATCTCCATGGTCTCTTAAAAACCATGAAGAGGGGTTTATTACAGTACAGAACTGTATATGCTGCCACAAACTGTAGAAATTGCTGAAATTATAATAATGATAAGCAAAACCTATCAAAAAGCCCTAATTTAAACTTTAGCCCAACTTTCTTGTGGAATATTAACTTTCCTGGTACCAGGGCCTTGTTAAAAATGAGAATATATTCTTCAAAAAGCTTTGGTGGAAAAGAATAGTGAAGAAAAGGATGTGCCTCAGATGGAACAGTAAAGGAACAAGAAGTTATCACAAGTAATCAAAGTTTGTGTGTCTTGTGTTACAGAATTCACTGTTTGCTAGTACCTGTTTGTATATTTTAATCTTACAACCAATAAAAAGTGATCTCCTCTAAAAAATTTGTCATTGTGTATGTAAGCATAGTTAAGCACTGTGATGGGTTATAAGTTCTTTTTTTCCTGATCTAGAACCTAGAAATTTAAAAATTAAGACAGTTCCTGAAGCATTGACATAGTTTTGTACAAACATGTTTTCTGTTGTTGTAGGACAAAACAAACTACAAAAAAAAACCCAAAACAATCCTACAAAACTTGTAGTTAAACCTACCACTTTTCTAAGCTATGTAGGAGACCATCTCAGAACAGCAGCATTTTTAAAAATAATATCCCAAAATAGAATATTTTAGTTCGTTTGTCCCCACTGTGAATGGTATATTTTTCTGCCTTTTATTATTTATTATGTTAATACTGCTTAGAAATGTTTGGTTTTATTTTCACTTAATTTGTGCTTCAAGCAAAAAAAGTTATCTATGGGTTCTGTTCCCCAGATCAGTCCCTTAATGTGTATCTAGTGTATTAATTTAACAGGGTCAAAATATACATTTGCTTGGCTGACGAAGTCTGACTGATACTGCATATTGCTTTTTGCTGAAAGCTTCTATTCCAGAATGCTGTCAGCAGCTTCTATAACTCAGCTGCCTGAGAAAATGGCCCAAATGGCTTTTTTTCTTGGTTACTGTTAGAGAATATAAGGAAAGCATCCAGTTATAAATCCAGATTTTACATGGGAAGTGTTTATGCTAGCTAGTGGCCTAAAAAGTACTTTCAGTGGAATTTTTTTTCTTAGCAGGGGAGAAAAGGAAAAACAATGTTGATGATTTAACATCAAACAGGTTTTGACCATCAGTAGTCCTGATTGTTTTTTCCCTGCCTTTCCATTTTTTTTTGTCTATTCAGTAGAAGCGCCAAAGACGAAGCAGTGATTTGTGAACTCTGAAATGGCTTTAGAAGCCTAAGCATGAAGGTACCTGTTTGAGCCTGTTCCCATAATCAGTAACCATGTCAGCACTATACTGTACTGGTTCTTTCCATTTTAGTTATAAGTTCCATTTCCTAATAAGAAAGGTAATGAAAGCAATACATGTTTTTCTTAAAGATTGTTTCAGCATGTTACAGTTACTACTTTAGAGCAAACATATTTATAACTATTTTCCAGCCAGCCGAACATTTTTGTGATGGAATTAAGTTTTATATAACACAATCTCATCAGATGGTGTACTGCTGATAAAATGGGGAAAAAAAAGTAGTACACAGTACCATGTTTATGTGGGAGCAGGCTACTTTTCTTCTTGGAATGGTAAATTTTAGCAGAAAGGGATAGACAGTAACTCTCTAAATGACAGTTCAACTATACTGTCAGTCCTGTTTCCACCAGATACATTGTCTCCTCTCAGGGCACTGCCAGTATAATCACAAAGATTTTCCTCTAAGGAACACAATCTATTTTGTTCTGGGGTGAAACACACAGGCAGAACTCTTTCTTTTAGCTTAGTCTCATATGCATTACCTACTGTGGAGTCAATGGAAAGCAGCTATTCTTCTAGTTTCCTCCCCCTCCATATTGCACGATAGAAAGTGCATTGAATGTAATAATGTTGTATTACTTGGCCAGATGCTGGTATTTCCTCATGATAAGGATGTAAATAAAATCAGTGTTAGTGGATCAAGGAATACAGGGGTTTCATCATGTCTGCTTAGAGAGCTGGAATTGCCTCTTGTAACTCTCATGCGTGGTTAGTGAGGAACATGCAGACAGTGTGTGAATTTAACCACTGCATTGCTATCCATGTATGGAATCATCAACAAAAACCTGGTTGTTTACAGTGTAAAAAGATGTCTTGCTAACAGTGGTTTGTGTCAGTAATTTTGTTTTGAATTTTCTGGAAACTAAACTATTTACATATACATTTTTACATTACATATTTACAGCAGTGTGGTTCTGGAAATGGCTTCTATAGTACATAATATGTTTTGGGTGGATGGATGTAGCTGAGTCAATTAGTGGCAACCAACAAGAAAAAACAGTCCATAGATGATAAGTCCCTACTTACATAATTGATTCTGGGTATTGTAGGTATTCTCCATTTCCACAGTCACTCTATTGGTACAAAGAAGGGTCCTGATCCAAAGAATACTGAAATAAGATCAGCTTTACTTATATTGCCCATAGCAGCAGATTTTAGATCAAACTGGGTAGGTTAAGGAATCACAAGTCTCAAAATACCACCAAAAAGGCAAACTTCAGAAAAGTGCTAGAAATATCATGTCCGTTTTGAGTGGAGGCCTTCTTATGCTTTACTTCTGTTTTAATACTTATGAGAATGAATATATTAATAGAAGGAACTGCTTTCACTGAGCTAAATTCTTTCCAAGGGCTATGGCAGTGAAAAAACCCACCCTGCAGTATTTAATTTTCTGTCAAAACTTCCTCTGAAATATGCATAATTCCTGGAACAGTGATCATTTACAGAGAGTTCGTGTGCTAGTGGTACAATTAAGAAGAATATTTTAGATGGGTGGGGATTGTTAACAAGGGCCAACATGTTAAACTTCAAATCCATTAATAGCATTCACATAGTCTTTGTGTTTCTATGAAATGGCAGAGAGAATCCAATTGAGCTGCTATTATGTCACTTTATTTCATAAAAACTGGAGTGCTGCCTTTGTTCATAAACAAGGCTGGAAAAATCTAATAAGCTGCTGAATACTATAAAATAGTTGACTCAAATTCCTTTTGGCAAATAAGCAACTGCAATTCAACTGCCAGCGCTGATGAAAATTTTGCTTTGTTCTTAGCTGAAAACATGAAGCAATCCATCTGAAGTAGTGTTTATCTTTATTGTCCATCATTTCTAACACCATTGCAACTTCTTGTTTATACAGAACTAGTAACAGATAAGTCTGTATGATTTAGTTTTAGTAGGACTGATAGCAAAAACACGTTAGCTGAGCAAATTTTCCTGTTTTGAATTCTCCTCTAGTGGCTGCATTGTACTATTGTTTCCAACTAGTAGGGGGAAACAATGTTTGGAGGTGTTGTACTAAGAAAACTTAGTAGTAAAGAGACAATTTTGTTAATTCCCACACCTATCTATTGGAGGTTATGACTGCTGTGTAACCTTGAGCTTATTTTTTCACTTCAGGCCAAATCACTGCTATAAGTTCTGCATTTTTAGTGATGGGTGACAAGTGGCATCGCAGTCAAGGCTCTACATTCTGCAAGAGTAGTACCCAAGTGATACTACAGTCATCATAGAATGGTTTGATATGTGAGTTGTACCTGTACTATCTCGTGTGGTTGTGTTTCTCTGCCTGCTCAGAAGCTGTGAAGGTGGTCTGCACTGGCAGTGTTCAGGGACACAGCAATGCTGGCTGATGCCTTACATCTCCTTTCTGACTGATGGCATTCAGCTTCCAAGTGAAGTTCAAGTGCAGAATTGTTATTTGTGAAGTCAGTGTGAATCTTGTCTTGCTGCTGGGATTTTCTCAGGTTGCAGAATACCCTTATTAATGGAGAACAAGGGAAAGAGGTGATGGTCAGTCTTCCCTCTCTCCATCATAAGATCTCATCTACAAGGACATTTCCTGTATCACATGTGAACCTAGAAAGTTGATATTACACAAAATTTCTTTTCTTTCAAGAACAAATCACAATATATTAAATAAAATTCTTGTTTCACAATACTGAGATTTTTCAGGTGATAGTGCTGCATGTTTTTTGCCCTTATTTGACTTTGGGATAAATCTACTATCCTGACTGGATTCTTTGGAGTTTTTGTATTTATCTCGTCTGTTTCCCTTCTGTTGCCTTTTGTTCCATTCGAGTTAGCATTTCATTGGCATTTTGCTGGAAAATGCCAAGTCAAACAAGTAACAGAAGCATTTTGGTATAAAGTGAGTAGTTTAGATATTTAGAAATAAATAACATTGAAATGAGATATTATCGGGGTGAGTAATTTCAGAACTGTTCAGTAAGTCATGATCTACAGGATGCTGAGACTGGTTTCCTATAAAAGCATTAATCTAACAGCTTTTTAACGAGAAAATTTTCTTTTTATTCCTCCTTATTATGGGGTAACAAGACTGAAGTCAGGAACCAAGAGACTGCTGTGGTTATGCCTTTTGAAATCTGAGGTACTGATTGCGAGGTAGGGGTGCAATGAAAGTTGTCCTGTTCCATTTGATTTAGTGGTAGCCAGAACTGAAATCTGAGTTCATACTGTGGAGCATAGTGAAAACTTGAAAATGTAAAGATTATTTTATTGCATCTATACTGAATGTGTAGGCTTTAAATAAGAATTCAATGAATGAATAAACATTACATTCTCATCAATTACATCTTGCCAAAATGAACAAATTTTTTCTTTTCCCTTTAGATACTTCAAATAAATTCTGATATTACTAAAAATTTTCATGGCCTTTGCCACCATATCAGACTGCTTGTATGCTTGCTTGAATAGAAGTAACATTTTGGTTAGGATGTTGGTTTTTTTTCAAGTTCAGATTTCTCTGTTTTTTTGCCTTAGCACAATACTGGCAGGCATAACTGCTGCCTGTGTGCGTATTGCACTGCATGTGACCTGACATGTGATTCCATATGTAAGGGATGCTCATCTAGGGTGTCATGTCAACACTGAATGCAAGGTAAAATATGCCAAGCAAATAAGAACATAATTAAAGAATAGGCTTCTGCAAAGAATAAACTAGCTGCATAAGTGTTTTGAGATCCTTAATGTAGTGCCATTAGTTTGAGGGTGGGAATGGGGAGAAGGCTCAGTGATAACCCACAGGCAGTATCGTAACATCACTTGTGCATTTAATTATATCCTGCTAACAGTCAAGCTGTTTGCATTTCTGATTCTACCAAGTGCCTCCAGCATTCCTAAAACAGCTTTGAAGATTTCTCCCCGTCCAACTATCCATCAATTTAATTAGTATACAACATAGCTGATGAGATGAGCAAATACCTTCCCAAATAACTGATGTGCCAGTTTTCCAGCAATAAAATTGCCATAGTCATCCTCCTCCCCTCTATTTACAGTAAATCAAAAAGAGGTGAAGGTTTTTTTCATCAATCTAAAGAAACAGGAAAAAGCAAAGAAAACAGGTAAACTATTCTACTACAAGTCTCTTTAAGGGACATAAATTAAATAATGAAATAAAATACAGTCATTTAGAACTTGATGGAAAGTTGGTCATGATTATATATCACTGATTCATAGCTTCAGCAGCTCTGACCCCAGTTTTCAGTAGTCTGGGTATTTTTAATGTTTTGTATTTGCATCAACCACATTTATTTTCCTTTCATTGAAACACAATCTTGCAACCATACACAACTGATTACAGCTTAGTTCTATGGCTTTTCAGTCTACTCTTACCAACCAGCTGCACAGTAATTAAATCATTTCACAAACTGCACATATTACTTTTGCTTTTGGTAAAATTTCAAAATATCTTTCATGCCTAGAGGAGAGTTCAACAGCAATATCTGAAATATGTAAACAAAGCAACATGCCTAGGTATTCAGCAGCATACTTGACTAGGTATTTTTGCTGTATTCTAAACAAGGTCATGGCAATAAACTTTGGGTGTGTAAGACATCTCTTTCTCAAGACTGTTTTTTTCACTTTCTGTGTTCAGTTTATATATAGTTTATATATGTCTCAGGATTGGTCTTGACTAAGTGGAACATTACAGATTTCTTGGTACCCCACTTACTGTTTAACTGAAAAACAGACTAAGCACAGGGGAGACTTACAGCATCTTTATCAAAAGTGGCAGTTAGCTTTTGATCATATGCATCAAGGTAATATTTGTTAGGCAGATAACTTGTAATGTCCGTAATGCTACCTTCTGAACTGAGTGAACATGATAATATGGAAATGATCAGATGAATATTATTATGAGGCAGATTACTTCATAGCTTTTAATTTGTGAACACATATTTTAATCAGAAATATCTATTGGCTTCTACTGGTTTAAGTGCTGCAATATTTGTTGGCACAATTTAGGTGTTGCAACCTTGCAGTTGTGTAGACCTGGAAGAACCACAGGTAAACATGAACATGTATGTTATTCTTCAGTGTTTTCCTGTGTTTATCCCTCATGGGTGTGGCACTTTTTCTGTCTTGACACATTTTCATGTGTGAAACAGCAGAATTCTCAGTAGTAGGAAATAAATTTTCTAGGGTAAAGGTGATAATTCAAGGAATGAATGTGAAAGAGAATCTTTAAAAGAAGAAATGTTTTTTATCATGTCCCAGCCTTAGTTACTATATAACTGCATTTTGGAACACTCAACATCATATCAGACTACCTCTTTCTTGAGGTGTCTTACCAGTAGGTCAGGAGCTGGATATTTATTTATTATCACAGTCGCTCCTCCTGGAACGTAAAAATTCAATACCACTTCAGAATAATTTAAATAACATTTTTCAACTACTCCCTAAACTCCACAAGTTTCAGAAGGTAAACATCCCTTGGTCACTGTTTCTTTAGTCATTGCTCAGTTTCTTATGATTTTGAAGATATTTTTGTCAGAGGATCCCATTTCAGGTGCTTGGATTTGATAATCTGATTCTGATAATTGAACCATTAGAATATCTTGCGTCACAGCATTAACCTGAAACAGCTGGCCACAGAATCTCACTTATTGCTCTTTTGTCCTTCCATTGACAGTTCCCATAAAATTGTAATACCTAAACCATATCACAACACCAACAAGATTCACATTTTCATCTGCAAGATCAGAGCACTTGAAATAAACAAGTTCATTACAATCCAGGAGAAAAAACTGATTTAGTGAAGGCTTACAATTATTAGTGAAAACATATTTTTTCATCAGTTTGTGGGAAAATCATTTTGGAATACACCCAGTTTGTAAATCCTTTTGTATCTTCAAAATTCGTGTAACTTTTTTACTGTGTTAATGCAAAATGGAGAGGCATAACTCAATGTTAACTTGGTAGAGATCCTTGTATCTCTTACAGTGCCCGTATCTTGATAGCATTTCATTGCAAATAGTATATTATATGCTCCTACATTTTTAGCCATATGTCAGTTTGGTGTCTTAGATACAAGTGTCAGGATTCCTGATTTTACTCTTAGAGCCAGGTGTGTAACTCTGGAGATAACATTCTGTTACAGCTGAGTCTATGGCAAAATGTTTCTGCAAGTGGACTGACATCAAAATATCCCTGAAGGAGGAGATGATGCTGCTAGGCAATGTATGAGGGAGAGTGTTGACAAAATCTAAAAAAAATAGTTATAATTCATTTTGAGGTTAAGTGCATTTGTTGAACTTGTAAGCAGTTGTGTTATATAGTCTTGAATGTTGAATCTTATGTTGACCAGTGTAGGCATGAGATATTTTGTATACTGATTCAGAGAAAAAAAAAACAAGTTGGAATTAAGAGCAGGTTTGATGTTGCATTAATAAACCTAGTCCTGTCAGATTACCCAGATAATGCTATACTGCTGACTAGTGAGACTTGGTCAAAATAATGTTTATGGCTTAAAGTTAATTTGTACTATGAATTTTGTATTTTTGCAGGCAATTATAAGCAGAATTAAGGTAAGGTTTGTATTACCGTATTGCCTATACATAATGTAAATTGACAATAGAAGTTTTGATGATTTGGATATGGATGAGCATCCTGGCTTTTTGCATGCAAGTTCTGAAACTATTTTTTCATAGTTAAATTCATAAATAATTTATGATATAACATTCAACCTCATCACTGTTTTTTTTTTGCCATGATTTTAAATGTACACAGTTCAGTGTTCTTTTAGCCTATAAAGAGAATGACTGGCTATGCCTTGTTCTCATCTAAGGTAATGTACTGGTACCATGACTGTCTCCAGAGAAGAAATGTTAAATCATAATGAGTCAGTTACAGCCATTTTATTCCATCTCTTTTTGATTGAGTCATGGTGCACAGATCTAAAGATATTCCTGCTCACTGCAGGGCGTTGGACTAGATGACCTTTAAAGATCTGTTCCAAAACAAAATATTTACTGTCTCCCATGGAATCCTCACAGCCAAGCTTAAGAAGTGTGGATTGAGTAGTGGTGTATAAGGTGGATTGGGAAGTAGCTAAAGGACAGATCTCAGGGAGTTGTGGTCAGTGGAGCAGAATCTGGCTGGAGGCTTGTGACTAGTGGAGACCCCTAAGGGTCAGTGCTGGGTGCAATATTATTCAATATATTCATCAATGACCTGAATGAGGGGATAGAGAGCACCCTCAGCAAGATTGCTGATGACACCAAACTGGGAGGAGTGGCTGACACACCAAAAACCTGTGCTGCCATCCAGAGAGACCTGGACAGACTGGAGAGCTGGGCAGGGAGAAATTTAATGCAATTTAACAAGAGCA
>JANHGL010011633.1:0-14078 GCA_024611195.1 Ceyx melanurus | reverse complement strand
TGCTCTGGCAGGGGGGTTGGACTAGATGATCTTCTAGGTCCCTTCCAACCCCTAACATTCTGTGATTCTGTGATTCACCGGTGTGTTGTATCAGTTGTCCTGGCGTTCAGAGAAAATTTTAAGGGAAGAAGTGTAAGAGGTTCCACTCAAGACAATGATAGCAGGAGACAATGTGGATCTGTAGTCAGAAACCAAGTGAAAAAGCTACAGTTTGCTTTACTGACAGTTTTGCCAGTGATAAGGGACTTTGGATATATCCCTGTTAATCTTTGTCCGTATTCCTTTCTATGAAATGAGAATAGCAGCATATTAATTAACCAAGTTAAAGCAGATAAAGAAAATCATATAGTACTATTTCAGTAATTTCTCCCTGATTCCTGTGCCATCATTTGGAAATTTGAAAAATACAGACCAGTAAATACCTGTCTTTACAGTTGTTTGGCATTAGAACGCCTGTTTATTCTCTAGATATTTTCAATTTGGGGCATTTGAAAAAAGAAAAAGGTAAAGAATCCAGAGGGTGGGCTGTGGCTCACTGATTACCTTCTGTCTCAATCACATTCCACTCCAGTGACTTGTATGGCCTGGGTAGTTAAATTAAATTGGAAATAGGTAGATTAAATCTATCACTTGTGAACCAATAATGTACCTGCATAGTTGCAGGAGGCTCCCTGAACTGATATTTAAAAGTTTGAGATGCTGATTGTGGTATCCTAAAAGATCAGAATGAAGGAGTGATTCAGTTTCATATAGGCTGTTATAAAGACTCATGACAATTTCTCCTTCCCTTCCAAGGTGCCAAAAACTCCAACAGTTGTGGTATATTTTCACTTGGAATGAGTCTGAATGTTGAATGGAAAAGCTGACACAGTTCTAATGTGGAAGAAAAAAGTGGCAGGGAACTGCCACTGTATGGATTGTGTGATGGAAGAGCAAGATTAGTGAACTCAAAATTTATGCTATATTGTCTTCCTACTCCCTGTTCTCTTAATTTACTTGTAAAACACATACTGTGTATATGGTGCCTAAAAGGGTAATGTCATTTATCAAGTCCCATACACATTATTAGTTTGTCTTGTTTGTGCCTGTGCTTCCCTTGGAAACTGCTTGAGCATTTCTGTTAACAGCTACAAGAGAGCTTTGCTGGTAGCAACCATGCTAGAGACATACCCCTGCCAGTGTGCATATGGAACAAGAGATCTAATTGCAGATAGCTGATGTGTATCTGTCTACCTCTCACAGATCCTTCAGTCTTCTTGTCTGGAGTAATTTTGGCTTTGAAGATGAGATGACGTTTTGATCTTGAAACACAAAATTTGAGGGCAATCAGGAGAGACTTCAGAACTTTGGGATGACTGCTCAAGGGATCAGGAGCACAAGTAGTATTCTTCTGTCCCTCCAGTTGCAGGGAATGAGAGAAGAAATAGGAAGACCCATAAGAGCAATACCTGTTTCTGAGGCTGGTGTTAGCAGCAGGGTTGTGGAACATAAATGTTTGTGGGTTGCCAGACTAATGAGGTTATGTCTGCTATACCAGTGGAGGTAGAGGATGGAGTATCATGTGATAGCAAAGACAGAAGGTGTATTGATGGGCTAGAAATCACAGAACGACCTGGGAATGAATAAGCAGGAATTAGGCCTTCTGCCTCCCAAAATGTGATGGGATGAGTAACCCAGCTCAAGGGCATCTCCACCAATGCACACAGCATGGGCAACAAACAGGATGAGCTGGAAGCCACTGTACAGCAGGAAAGCTACAATATAGTTGCCATCACAGAAACATGGTGGGATGATTTATTTGGACAACTGGAGTGCTATATTGGATGGCTGTAAATTCTTCAGAAGGGTTAGACCAGAAAGTAGAGATGGTGGAGTGGCCCCATGTGTTAGTGGGTGCTTTGACTGTCTTGAGCATTATTATGGTTATATCTGTAGTTGGTTTTCCATCCTCTGCTTATTTGCTGATTCTACAGTGAGGCTCTCTTTCAGCCGTCAGCACTTGTAGTGCTTTCTACATTTTATTTCGTTTCTTGAGTCTTTTGTTTGCTGCTTTCTGAAGTGAAAATGAACAGAGTTGTGGTTTTTTGTTTGGTTGGTTTTGGTTTCCTTAAATTGTAGGTAACTTAAACTCTCTTGAAAAAGATAGAAGCCAGTGTAAACCTTAAAGGGTACAATGAGAATTGTAAAGGGGAACTAATTATCTTATCCTATGATTCTTCCATAAATTGCCTGAAAATATTCCTGTTAGAATTGATGGGTCTGTAACTGCAACTATTCTAGTCCCCCTCAAGAAATGCAAGCCGCATCCATTCCACAGATGACAAAGTTTTGCTGTCACTGCAGGCAGCAAACTGAACTTGACGGGGAGGTTCTCGTTTGACAAAGGTCTTCTGTAACACCCAGAAGTGTGAACACTGCATTATCATTATTATTATATATTATTATTGGACACTGTATTATCAGCTAGAGCTGTGCGTGATTTTCATGTTAGGCCACTACTGTTAGACTGGCAAAGCTTTGCAGTGTTGACTTACTGCAACGCAGTGATGTTATTGGCGCGGGTCATTAGTTGTCTCTGTAGTATTGCTGCTTTTACAAAGTAGAACATTTGGTAAGTTAGTGGAGCTGGGAACCCTCTGGCCACTTCTGACCTTCTCCTCTGTGTATATCAGAGTGTAAATATTTGAGGTATAGTTATTATAAAGCACCATGGCTTGCCTTTGCTTGGGAAAGAAAGTTTCTGAGCGAAAGTAAATGAACAACATATAAACTTAAATATAACCCCTTTTCCCACTATAGCTTTGTTTCAAAAAGCACATTAAGTCACTTCTAAGGGAATAACCCATGAAGAACCAGTTTTATTTAGTTAGTTAGATTAATTCCATTTTAATATTTCCATTAGCCATTTTAAACTTGGCACTGCAAAGTAATAAAATCTTTCAAATATTGACAGATGGAAAAGTAAATGCCACCAAGGCATGACAAGCTGTTTTTCACCCAACCTCCTAGAGATACAAAGGCTGCTATCATAATTTATTTAAATATTAATAAGGCATATGATTTTTATCACTGGTTATTCCCTTCTAGCAATTAAGGCAAAGCTGATAAAATCTTTGCTAAGTCAACATTTCTGTTTGTCAACTTTTGAAAATTCATAGCTAAAAATCTTTGACCCATACACGGAGAAGAAAAGTATAAAATTTGTTGACACTGAATCAGACATGAGTGGAAGGAAAAGGAAGGGTAAGTAGGGACAGGACGTACAGGCACCTGAACTGGCAATAGTAAACTAATGCTTGGCTGCTGGATTTCCATGGTGGACAGGATGATGAGTATGAACTGTGCTGTCCTACCTGTGGCCAGTGCTACTGGAGTATCAAGGGCAAATATTTGAATGAGTTACAGATGGAAACGGTTTGGTCTTTCCTTCTAATTAGGTGCTATATCTGTAATGTAAGGTAATCTAATCAGGATTTGAAAATATTGTTGAGTCTGTGTGCAGGAGGAGGGCTGAAACTCTGGATGAAACCTGAGAGATTTAGTCTCATAATCTTGTACATTTTACTGATTTTCAGCCACAAAAGAAAAATGGCAATTGTGTATATACCAAAGTCAAGGACAAATTACAACTTACCTCTGTTGAAAGAGAAAATCCTTCGTTTTTTAAGAGGATGTCCTTGCACTTACTAATTATGGACCCCACTCTTGGCTGCTTGGTCTTTCAGTAGACTTAATATAATAATATTCTTAGACTATGGAAATACTTTCTAAATTGTAAATATTTGAAAGGTAGAACACATTTGTATGAAGACACAACATTTTTTCAAACTTGTCCCCAGAGAGTATTTATCAGCTGAGAAACTGTACATTTTAGTTAGTGTTTGCCTGAGAATCATAGTAATTAGCATTTACTGTAAAGTAGAAATGCTTTCTACTGTATAATTGTGTCTTGGTTTTGTGCCTGGGGGGTGATTTCAATACCTAAGGAGGAGGCTACTGGCATGGCTCCTGTAAGAAACTTTGTGGCTCCCTCAGCTCTAAGTTGGACCCATCTGTCCAAGGTCTATCCCATCAGCATCTCTGTGAGAACATATTTAAGAGGAGAGAAACTTTCTGGGTGGTTTCCTTCGGGGAGTTCTTTCTTTGTGAGAGGAATGGGACTAAAGACAACCTTATGGACACTGAGGTCAGTGGGAAAGGAGTAGGGAGGACATGTATGCCAGGGCAACCATTCCCCTTTGACCCATGGTAAGATGACAGGCTGAGCCCCTGCAGCCCTTAAATCAATGGTGGGGCACAGTCCTGTCTGTGGCCCTTGGATGACTCCATGCTGGAGGAGGGGACTGCTTCTGAAGAAGACTGTAAATGAGGGAAGCTTGTGGTGGAGCAGTCCATAGGGAGGACTGAAGACCACAGAAGGGACCCAAGCTGGTAGAAGTTTGTGGAGGACTGTCTCCTTTGAGAGGGACACCACACTGTAGCAGGAGAGGACTGCAAAGGTTTTTCCCTCTGAAGAGGAGGGAGTGCAAGAAACAACATGGAATGGACTGGGACTGACTGACTGACTCCTGTTCACTGACCTCTGTACTGTGGAGGGTTGGAGGTAGCAGCTCTGGGCTTGGGGAAGAAGAAAGGAATGAGGGGAAGGTATTGCTAAGATCCAGTTGTATTTATCTCTAGTCCTGCTCTGATTTGATTGGTAAATTGGTGGTGGGTTTGCAGTTTAAATAGTTTATTTTGTTTCTCCAATTTGAGTCTGTCTTCTGCCCATGAGTGAACCCTCCCTGACCTTTGTCTAGACTCTTGAGTCTTTTGTTGAGTTTTTTTCTTCCTCATCCCACCAGAAGAGGGTAGGAGTGAAGTGACACTGTGGTGCTTAGTGCCATCTGGGTGGGCTTAAACCATGACAAAGTGCATAAAGAGCCAACTAATCCTTGGGGAGGGCATGCTTGAAAAAAATGCTCTGTATGGTATACATGGGAAGAAGACTGTTCCTGGCCTTTGGGCAATGACATTCACTTTTTCAGCAACTCTAGGAAAGTAGCTACTAATCTTCACTTGAGAAGAATGAACTGTGTTTTGTCATATGTCTAGTGTGACATGCTTTCTAGGAAGACTGTCATTCTGCTTCATATGGCTACTCAGGAACAAATATGAAAATATCTCTGTATTAATTAAAGGTTTTAGCAAATAAAATTTTTAAATCTTCTCATTACCTTAAGAAAATACACCCATACACTGGAATGTTTGGCAGTGTATACCTGTGCTCCTTGACAACAAAATTTGTGACACAAGAAGGGTGAAAAGTATAAATACAAATGGAAATCCCAGGATAAACTTTGCACTATGGAGTGCACTTCTCAGCTGAGTAAATCCCTTAGTAGCAGCTAAAACTTTGATTCATTGTGATATGCATATGGATGCAAAACACTATCTTAAAGTGTCTGTCTTCACTACTAGACAATTTTGTAGCAGAACTAAGGTCCTGCTGAAACAGGAGTTGCTTTAGCTGTGGAGAATTTTACCAGCTGTTGCTGGCTTGTATGAGCTAATTCAGCTTTTCAAACTATGCAATCTTTAATTAAAAAATTACTACCAAATACCATTTTCTTAATGTATTTAGCATTTTAGGTTTCCTAATTATTATTCCTAATCATATTTTTCCATATTTTGCATTTGATTCTTCTAGTCACTGTAGTTTTTGTTTTTAAGCAATTTTAAGGTTCGTTAAAACATCCAGTAGTTTCAAGTACAACAGAAAAGAAAAGCAGAAAAGTGCTATCTCTTGCTTCCTGAAACAATATTAGAAATTTGTTCTCTAAACACTGAATCTTTAAATTATCACAACAGGCTCTGCTGAATTCATACCCTGAATTAATGAAACACTACCTAACCTGAAGATAGCTAGCAAAACCAAGTTATATTTTCTTAGCCAAAATAGTACTTCTTTTACAAGTACTGGTTTATAATTTACTCATAAGCCACAGTAGTTCAAGTCACTGTAAAACTGTAAAATATGTTATGGCTTATGTTCAATAAAATGAAGTGGTAATTTGATAATTGTGTAGTTCATCTGAGCACTATATTACAATAGGGCATACATTATTCCATTATAATAGGGCTACCTCAGAGGTGTTATGATGGATTCATTCCTTGAACCACCCAAGAAGCACACTAATGTGCAGTATAGTGTACCCAGAGAGCTTTGCTGCAACTGTAGTGGAGGTTTCTCTCAGAGCTGTTTTCATTCTAAGAGCTGAACTGTTTAATATAAACCCTGCTTTGAAAAATATTTCCAGTAGATGCAAATCTTGTTTAATATTGATGTGTAAGGGACAGAGTACATATGAGAGAAGTAGAAACTACAGTTTTTTTTGTTTACCACTCTTTCTAAAGGTTCTTTATTTGAATAGAAAATCAGTAAAAAGTGTTCAATAATAAGGCCTTTACTTGAATTATTAATCATAGTAAAAAGGTAACAGAATGACTTGGAACTAAGACATTAGCGATTGGCCATGAGTTTTACAGAAAAGGCCCATACTTCATGGGTTTAGTCAAATACCAGCTTTGGTACTGCTTTTAGCACTACATTTAAGAATGGTGGTAGCACAAGAATCTTATTTCCATAGTCTTAAAATCCTGTTTTTTCTGTGATATTCATATGAGCAGCACATCTATAATGGCTCAGGTTCCACTCATGTCTTCACAACTTTGTATAAGTCATATATCAGGATTCTAGCCCAAGATTCATTGACTGAGATTGTATTTCCCTGCTATGAAATACTGAAAGTGGGTTCTGACAACCTAGATGTGAAAGCAATTTTTGTTTTTCCTATGTTCAGTTTGCTTTTAGCATTCTTTACATTTGCTTTGATACAAGATATTTGGAATGGATAGATATTAATGGGTTGTATGGTGGGTCTGTATATTCTGTTCCAAAAAAAAAAAATCTTGGTTTTTTGCATTTCATTGAGGACTGTGTTCTTGAGAAGCCTTTTGGACAACATCCCTGGTATGCTCAAATTCTTGAAATCCTTAATTGGAAGCCTGAGATTATTTCCATCTGAAGTTCTGTAGTGAATTGAGGAAAGAGGGATGTTGTTAGGGATGACTTCTTTCTCTTTCTTAGTGTCCTCTTTAAGATTAGAAGAGATACTCTGAGTTTAATGTTATCACATGACACCTTTCTTGTATTGTGTTATATAGGGAGAGCGAAAAAGTTCTTTCAACCTCTATTTATAACTGTTTAGAATGCAACCATATATAGCTCCTGCTGTTAAGTCATTGGTCTCCAAACCAGATCAGAGTCTGAAACAGTATCTCTTGCGTCAAGACCTGTCCTCTTCACTCAGCCCAGTAGTACTTCTGCTACTAGCTGAACAAAGACATTTTTAAAATTATAGTACTAATTTTGAAAGTTGGCATATTATGCTCTAATGATACGATTACCATACCTTAATTGCATGATTGTTTCTAACTGTTAGCCTGGCACATTACTCAGTGTTTGAAATGGGATCTTCTAATTGAATTACCAAGCACAACAAGGCAAAGTATGTGCTGGTAAACTGTAAAAGCTATGATCTCATGACTGCTCTGATTCCAAGATGAATATTCCTCTTTGAGGTTGTCTTGGTGCTGTTGTTAAAAGATAAAACCATGAGAAGCCTGGCAAGAGGAACATAATGCTGCTGAGCAATTAGGTCGACCTTCAACTGAAGGTTGTATTTTTCCTAACAAAATTATTTCACCACCCTGAAATGCTCAAGGATGAATCCCCTAAACACTCACTACATCAGCTAACCACAAGATATGTGCTTGAACCATAGGCTAGTTTCTTCCTTTCCCCTCTTTTTGCAAGAGGAAAGAATCTATTGGCTAGGTTGATATACATAACTCCCTGTGGACATTTTAAACTTCTGAACCAGTTTGGCACTTGAAAGGGCTGGAGACACCTTTCTCGTCTGTGAGAAGGTCAAGAAGACTCTAACTATTGTCTCTGAACTAGAAAGAATTGTTATTGCTTACCCAACACACTGGGAAAGGCAATGGTAATGCAAATATACTGTGTAGCTTCCAGTATTTCTAGGAAGCTGTGCACCCACACTGAATGACAATTTCCTTGCTGACAAGACCTTTGCAAGCTGAATGCAACTTACCTACTGTATTAAAATGACTGGCATGAAACTGTATTTTCAGAGTAATGAAGTGATTTGCTTGTCATATATCCATCTCTTAAACTAGAGACTTTCACTGACAGTGAAATACTCCTAGGGATGTAACTGTCACCAGGAATTACAGCTGCAAATAATTTTGGCAACAAGTGTTGGAGCATTAAACTCTCAAGAGGCAACAGAACTTTTTTCTTTTTCATCAGAGCTTCCACCAGTTACTTAACTACCAAGAATATTTACTTTGTGATATACAGCCTGGTATCCATGGTCATCAATTAATGCCTCTAAATTTCCCATGCCCCTAATAAAGGTTATATCAAAATCAATCTCATATAATGACTTCAGTGTTGGGGAAGCAACAGTTTGATTTTAAAATCAAATAATCTTGTTCTTTAAAGTGCTTGATAGAGACTTAGATGAGCTGGAAATTATTTCCAGCTCAACTGCAATATGACCAAACCATTCCTGCTCCCATCGTGCTGACCTTGTAGAAGGTATTCTTTGCAGTTACATTGTTTATAGGACCCTAGCATAGTGAGGTAGTGATGGAACTCAGAATACACCATTTCTAGCAAACAGTGTGCCTGAAGTTTATGACTCTTCCAGGCAGGTTTGAGTTGAACTCATTTTCTAAGCAAACAAGGTTGATGAGCAGAAAATAACTGATTTTTTATTATTGTTATTAGTGTTGGAAGCATGTTACAGATTGTTCTTACCAGTTGGCACACATCAGAATCAGATATAATTAGGAAATAGTTTTGAGTAGCATTTCGGAATATGTGGGTAAAATTGATTTATTGAGCCTTTCAAAAAGAGGAGGAAATTACATTTAAATTGTATATGAAAGACATGAAAAATAAAAGGAATTAGTTGGATGTTGGCCAACCTATTTTATCTTACCAGCATGCACTTTTCATTTTCCTGCAGAAGCAAGGGTAGCAGTAAAAAGCAGTCATATTTTCCATCTTCAAGGCACTTCTCAGGCTTTGCCAACAAGGAAGGTCAGTTTTCTCAGGCTGCAACCTCTTTAACATCTGAATTATCTTGGAAGATAGCCCTGGACCAGAACCATTTGTAATATATCTCCTCCTGTTATAACGCCTTTGTCCAAAGTCTATTAAAGACAGTGGAAAAGTTTTCATTCAAGTCTATTGGGGTCTTAATGGGCAATTTTAATTTAAAAGCATGGATTTTTTTTTAAAAGCATGGATAATTGATGTTAAAGACAAACAAAATGGAGCCCATGGTACTAGTGAAGCACTCGGATTTTTAAATCAGCTAAAAAAATATTTGGCATTTAACTTAAAAAGTGGAACAAAAATATTAGTTCTCTAATTGCTTTGTTAACGTAAGTTTAGTCTAAAGCTCATTGACATTAGTATCGCTTTATGTTAAATAATGAGTTTCTGATTGGAGTTAGAAGTATTTAAGCATAACTAAAATGGAATTAGAAGACAAAAGAAAGGCAGGGAAAAGTTAGATTCTCATGTTTTATATTAGCCGGGGTGGTATTAAGAAAAATCAGCATAGCTAGTGAGATTCAGCTAAAACAAAATTACCAATTCCTTTGTTTGCTTTGTTTTTCTTTAAGAAAAAATGTTTTCTAGATTCCAAATATAAAGAATGAAAAAGATGCTAAAGGGATAGGATACTACTACAAGTATTCCAAGATTGCATGAAGTTTTATGATATAATTTCTAAATGTGCAGTGAATGTGAAGGTAGAGAGCACAGGTAGCATTTAACTTGTCAGTCTTTTTGTGATCAATGGGAGTTGAAGCAGGGTAAGAGCACAGTGGTCTCGAAAGTATTTTACACCTTTTGACACTTTTATTAATATGCCTCTTCCAAAACAAATTGAGATGTAATTGCTACAGGAAGAACCATTACTCTTACATGGCCTTTTAGACTTACTAAATTATTTCACTGGTAAAGCTGAGTGGCAATTCCTTGCAGTTTCATAGAATCATAGAATGTTAGGGGTTGGAAGAGACCTAGAAGATCATCTAGTCCAACCCCCCTGCCAGAGCAGGATCACCTAGACCAAGTCACCCAGGAACAGATCCAGGCAGCTCTTAAGTGTCTCCAGAGAAGGAGACTCTACAACCTCCCTGGGCAGCCCGTTCCAGAGCTATGTCACCATCACTGGGAAAAAGTTCTTCCATGTGTTTGCCCTAAACATCTTGTGCTCCAACTTGCACCCATTACCTCTTGTCCTGTCATTGGATGACACTGAGAAGATTCTGGCTCCATCCTCTCTACACTCACCCTTTACATATTTAACGACATTAATGAGGTCTCCCCTCAGTCTCCTCTTCTCCAGGCTAAAGAGCCCCAGCTCTCTCAGCCTCTCCTCATAAGGGAGATGCTCCACTCCCTTAATCATCTTGGTGACCCTGCACTAGACTCTCTCCAGTAGTTCTCTACATTTTCTGAACTGGAGTGCCTAAAACTGGACACAGTACTTGAGGTGGGGTCTCACCAGTGCAGAGTAGAGGGGGAGAAGAACCTCTCTTGACCTGCTGGCCACACTCTTCCTAATGCATCCCAGGATGCCATTGGCCTTGGCTGCAAGTGTATATTGTTGGCTCATGGCCATCCTCCTGTCCACCAGGACCCCCAGGTCTCTTTCTCCAGAGCTGCTTTCAGCCTCCAGCCTGTACTGATACATGGGGTTGCTCTTCCCCAGATGCAGCACCTTACACTTGCTCTTGTTAAATTTCATTAAATTTCCCCCTGCCCAGCTCTCCAGGTCTCTCTGGATGGCAGCACAGCTTTTTGGTGTGTCAGCCACTCCCAGTTTGGTGTCACTCCTTTCTTTTCCTGGAAATTACAGTAATAATACAATAATCTTGATTGGGATAAAAACACAGTGAAGAAACTATTGCATGAAGCAACAGATAGTTGCATACTTGGCTGTTAGTATGTCAGAGATAAGTCCCTTTGCACAGAACAGCTTCATTTCTGCTGTAATGTATCACTGTATCATGAGCCTTCTAATATTTTGCAATAAAACCTTTTTATTGGAGATCAAAGTAGTCACATCTTTGATTCTTTCTATAGTTTCATTATGAATATCTGCTGTTGCCTCAGATGTTAGTTATTTCTTCTATGGGGTATTGGTGATTCTAATTCACACATCCTGCTTCTGCTTCTGTATTGCTTCTGGTACTTTTTTGGGTCCTTCTCTGTGCAAATGTTCTCATATTTGTTATCTAAAAAATGTAAAACTGTGAGAAGCAGCAATGCATAAGCTGTTTGTTGGATGGAGCTTTGAAATATGTAGCTTTAAGCTGACCTAATGTACTTATAATTAAATAAACTTTTATTTGTGAGAAGTGCTGCTTGGTATGACTTGCAGGTAGAAGCAAGCTTTGAATAGCCTGAAGTATTTGTAACAGCATTAGTTTTCTGTTTTACTCTGCTCTTGTATTAGCTTCCCAAACCAGCATTTGCTCTGGACTGTGCAGTTTGAGCTCCAAATATTTAACAGGACAGCCTGAAAATACATTCATATTGTTTTGTGCATACATACTATGTCAAGAGGAATTTGCACTGTGTTGCTTTCCTGTTCATCATGCTTAAGAGTTAAAATAAGTCATCACTTCAACTTTGATGTGTAAGTATTTGGATGAAATAGTGCAAGTGTCAGTTCCTTATACAAGGACAGCATGTCAGCTTTATACAGATAGTAAGAGGACACAATTGTACTTCAAACACTGCCATACACTGCAATACTGTGCAGCTGGCACGTATTCAATTCCAACGTATTCTGGAAAAGCACTAGCTGTTCTTTTACACTTCTTGTCATCTCTCACACAAGCTTGAGATAAATATCTTGCTGTCTAAACATGTAAAACTATCTCACTGTGCCAGTGGAGATACTTCAGGACTTCTACTTCAGGACAAACTTTCCATTAGCCTTTCTTTACCACCCACGAGCTCCCAGACCTTTTTAAAATTGCATGCACCATTAGAAGAGCAGAAGTCCATCAATTCCTGTTTAATAGGGACAGCATTTAGGATGCTGTACCTACTCTAAGAATCAGTAAAGCTAAGTATTTTGTAATTAGCTTGGATAAAATTCAGTAGTGCTTCCTCATTTTGAGACTTATAAAACAGATTATTTTTATCAGTGGATTGCCCTTAGTATTTAAGCAAGGAATAATCTGGGTGTTGTCTATTTAAATGATGAAAATAATCTTTACATAATGCCTTATGACATCACATGATAGTATTTCAAGAACCTGCTTTAGGGCTGAGTGACCAGATAGCAGAGGAAAAAGATTTTGAAAGGACTGCAGAGGCAGACAACACTCTTAATTCATGCAGAAGAGTGAATTACTGTCATATCAAAAGATATATGTAAATAGATTGAGATATGTAAATTTACTTTTAATTAGTATCATAGACTGCTTGTGTGACCAAGTAGAATAGATTGAGTGATAGGTGTACAATGCAATTCTTATGGCGAGGCCTGAGATTCCAGGCGTGCTATAATGCTACTGAATGGAGTGCTTGAAAGCATTTTGAATGAGGGATATTTTTTAGTGGAAAGACTTGAAACAAGTATAACGTTTTTGTATCTTGTTGACTGAGGAACCATTATTAACAAAGCTCTAGTAATTTCCAAGAGCTAACCTCACCTAAGTCCTTGTTGTATTTCTTGGAAAGCTCTTGCAAAAATCTTGACATTGTTTTAAAAGGTCAGAATTCCAAATGACTGATTTATTTGCCTTACTTGAAAATTATTCTTCAAGCATTTCTCCAAAATTTAAAATGCTGAAAATATATATAAAATAAAATGTAATGTGATTATGATCCAGCTTTTAACATCAAGTATTATCTCCCAAATACTGCAAGAATCATGATAGAACTGGGAAGTAACAATGTTAATCTAAATGCTTTTTCCCATATCTGTAACTATAGAAAGCCTAAATGCTTAGTGATGTGTGGACATCCCAAGTGTGATTTTGAAGAACATGGTTTTTCTCAGTGATGATAAAAGATTAAAAAGCTCAAGATGCAATAAAAATATGTTTGAAATAGTTACTGACTAAACCGTGGAATAGCTGTAAACTATTTCTTGTCAGGGTTCAGGCAGATCACCAACCCATTGTTCTTAAGAAAAGAGTTACTATCCCAGAGTCCTGAAAGAACTGGCTGATGTAGTCGCCATGCCACTTGCCATGATATTTGAAAAGTCTTGGCAGTCAGGGGAAGTCCCTAGGGACTGGAAGAAGGGACATGTTACACCCATTTTTAAAAAGGGTAGAAAAGAGGACACTGAAAAGTATCACCCTGTCAGCCTCACCTCTGTGCCTGGGAAGATCATGCAGCATTCTCCTAGAGGGTGTCACAGGACAAATAGAAGGCAATGGGCTGATGAAGGACAGCCAACATGGCTTCATCAAGGGCAAGTCCTGCCTGACAAATCTAGTGGCTTTCTATGATAAGGTGACTACATCCATGGACAAAGGACAACCTGTAGATGTGATCTATCTGGACTACTGCAAGGCTTTTGACATGGTCCCCCACAACATCCTACTCACCAAGTTGGAGAAATATGGATTTGATGGGTGAACTGTACAGTTGATAAGGAATCAGCTGGATGACCATATCCAGAGGGTGGTGGTCAATGGCTCAATGTCCAGATGGAGAGCAGTGACAAGTAGCATCCCTCAGAGGTCTGTACTGGGACCTGTGCTGTTTAATATCTTCATTAATGGTATTGACAATGGGATTGAGAGCACCATCGGCAAGTTCACAGATGATACCAAGCTGAGTGGTGCTGTTGAAAGGCTGGAGGGACGGGATGTCATCCAGAGGGCCCTGGATAGGCTGGAGAGGTGGGCCCAGGGGAACCTCATGAGGTTCAACAAGACTAAGTGCAGGGTCCTGCACCTGG
>JANHGL010011632.1:3755-21987 GCA_024611195.1 Ceyx melanurus | reverse complement strand
GGGGGGGGGAGGGGGGGCACGGGGGGGGGGGGGGGGGGGGCGGGGGGGTGTGGGGAAGGGCAGCAGCCCCTGCCCAGCTCACTGGTGGAGGTGGGCCCTGTCGTCGGGGCGCTTGATGTGGATCCTGCGCACGCGCTCGATGCGCTCCCGCTCCCGCTCCTCCTCCTCCTCCAGGTGATGGGAGCGCCCAGCTGCCCCCCCAGTGGCTTCCAGCAGAGCGTTGTCCGGGCCCCTCCCGTCCTGGGACTCGTACAGCAGGATGTTCAGGGTCTCCTCGTAGATCCTGGCCTCTGGGAACTCCACCTGTAACCCCCCCCCACACACCAAGAGGAACAGAGTGAGTGCCGGAGCCAGCTCGGGGGGGGGTTGGTTCTGATTGGGAGAGTTCTCCCTCTGAGCCACAGAAAGCTTTTTTTTTTCTAGGATAACCATGGAATTCCAGCGTGGCCGGGGTGGGAAGGGAGCTCTGGAGATCTGCTGGTGCAGCCCCCACACTGCTCCAGTAGGGTCACCCAGGGAAGGGCACCCAGGAACAGACACAGGTGGGTTCTGTTTAGAACACCCTGTGCTAATGGGAAAGGGTGGGATTGAGATGGGAAATAATGAAGGGAATTGAAATAGGAAATAAGGAAGGGGATTGAGATGGGAAATAAGGAAGAAGTTATTTCCCAGCTGAGTGGTGGCCACTGGAACAGGGTGCCCAGGGAGGTGGTGGAGGCCCCATCCCTGGAGACATCCCAGGTGGGGCTTGAGGAAGCTCTGAGCACCCTGCTCTAGGTGCAGATGTCCCTGTTCTCAGCAGGAGTTAGACTGGATGAGCTCTGGAGCTCCCTGTAACCCAGACATTGCCAGGATTCTATGATCTACTTTCTAGCTTTTGAGGCCCAGCAAGCAGTTGTTCTTTCCAAACTGGCCTTGTCTGGGCAGAGATTCTCCCAGGAAAGGTCGGAAGGCTCAGGGAGGAACACACAGCTTGTCAGGATCTGTTTACAACCAAGTTAAAATAGCCAAGACTGTCTAAAGACTCTAGATGGCCTTTGGAGGTCCCTTCCAGCCCTAGCCACTCTCTGGTGGCTGGGGCAGCACCAGCAGGCTCCCTCCTACCTTGGTCTGCTTCTTCTCGGTGGCGTAGACGATGGAGGTGCAGCAGACCTCGGCGATCTTGCGGCCCTGGCCGTAGAAGGACCAGCAGCAGATCTCATCCCCAATCACATCCTTGATGAACAGCACCCTGCCGTTGAAGCGCAGGGACAGCTTGTCAAACAGCTCGATGTTCTTCAGCATGTTGTCGTCAGAGTTGCTGCCAGAGGGGAGGGGAGAGGTGGGGAGATCAGCCCTGGCACCGTGCTGGGGTTGAGGCGGGGGCGGGGTGGTCAGACGGCTCCACAGCCCGCCAGTGCACCCAGTTCCCTGGGTGATCTCCCAGCCCAACCCCCCTGCCGTGGAATAGAATCTCATCCAGCACAGGGACAGGTCCAGGGGGGGCTGGAAACTCTCCAGAGGAGACTCCACAACCTCTCTGGGGAGCCTGGGACAGGCTCTGTGACCCTCCCAGGAAAGAAGTTCCTCCTCGTGTTGAGGTGGCACCTCCCGTGCTCCAATTCCATCCACTGCCCCTTGTCCTGTCCCATTGTCCTATGTCCCTCCTCCTGACAGCCCTCAGCTCTGGATCAACATGGATTCAATCCCCTCTCAGGCTGCTCTGCTCCAGACTGAAGAGCCCCAGGGCTCTTTCCTCAGCAGACCCCTGTTCCAGCCCCTCCAGCATCCTTGGAGACTCCACTGGATGCTCACAGGATGTCAGGGGCTGGAAGGGACCTCAAAATATCATCTAGTCCAACCCCCCTGGATCAGATCACACAGGAATCTACTCTCTAGTAGAGATCTCTCAAGGATCCACTCTCAAGTAGATCCTTGTCCCTCTGGAGCCAGCAGTTGGCTGGGGGGGCTCTGCATCCAAGTCCAGGAGGAACCCCGCAGGCAAAGCTCAGCCTTCCAGTGTTGAGTCCCCCCACTCCCCAGTAGGCTCCCTCCTAGCTCCAGTTTGAAATAACTGGGAGGAAACAGAGACAAAAACCCATCATTGGTTCTGAGAGAAGAAAAAGCAACTGGAGATCACAGCCTTGGGTCCAGGAAACCCTTCCAAGGAGCCCAGATGAAGCTGTTACCTGGTGTAGGAGTATTTGTTGTTGCTTCTGTTGTACAGCAACTTCACTGCTGGCTGGAAAACACAAAGCAGAGGGTGGTTACAGGGAGCACCTGGATCTTGGGGTGAGTCCACTGCTGAAAGGCAAAGGTCCCAGGGGAGCAGCCTGCAGAGCCACCCCCAGGCTCACCTTGTTGGAGGTGGAGATGAGTTTCTGCTCTTCCTTGGAGGAGGTGATGACAGGCACCTTGCAGAAGGGTTCGTATGCATCTTTGTTCTGCTGAAACAAGGACCAACCAGCAGCTGAATGTAAACAGGCCTTAGGGCATCCTCACCTGAGCCAGGTGATGAAGAGTTCAGAGTGTGACCTGTCCCTGCAACACACTGGGCTGTGCTCTGAGCCAGGCTGGCACCCCAGCTCTCACCAGCATTCCTCTGGGACCCCCTTAGAGGAGCATTTCTGCTCCCTGCCACTCTGCAAACGCAGGGGCTCTGTGTTCAGATCTAAACTGTGGCTTCACTCAGCCAGGGCACCAGTCACAGCACCTTCAACCCACAGCTGAGCACCTCGGAGGGAAAACCAGAACAAAACAGGGCTCCCCACAGCCTCTGCAGGCACAAGGAGCTGCTCTGGGCTGACACGAGGACCCACCCCACTGCAGGTGGTGCTGGAAGCAGTCACTTGGTGACAGAGCTCGTGCTGGTGACAGGTCATTTTGCCACCCCAGCAGCATCTGCTTACCCCTCACTGTCACTGGGTACCACTAAATGCTGACAGCACCTGAGCAGGTTCCTCTGTGACCAGACTGCAGCAGATGGGTGCCAGGAGGTGTTTCCATCTCATCCCAGCCTCAAACAGAGGCCAGCACAGCACCAGATGCCGCTTCCCACCCCGAGCAGCCTCCTCTTCTTGACCCCCTCAGGGTGGAGAAGAGTCACCCGGGTGCCCCCTGAGCCCTGTGACCTACCTGCAGGGCTGCCTGGCACTCATCCACCAGCCCCTGCACCAGGTAGTACTTGGCTTCTGCCAGCAGCTCCTCGATCTCCCGGCGGCTCTCCGGCAGCGGCACGGCCCCGTCACGCAGGTAGTTCAGGATGGTCCCAAAGTGCTTCCCACAGCGGTCGATCAGGATCCAGCCTAGGGACAGACACAGCACCAGTGAGGGGAGGAGCAGCTGAGGGAGCTGGGCTTGTCCAGCCTGGAGAGAAGGAGGCTCAGGGAAGACCTTCTGGCTCTGACAGCTCCTGACTGGAGGGTGGAGCCGGCGGGGATTAGGGAACAAGGGATAGGACAAGAGGAACCGGCCTCAAGTTGCCCCAGGGGAGGTTGAGGTTGGAGCTGAGGAATATTTTCTTCATGGAAAGGGTTGTCCAGGGCTGTCCCAGGCTGCCCAGAGCAGGGATGGATCCCTGTGATCCCTGGAGGGGTTTCCAAGCCCTGGAGCTGTGGTGCTGAGGGACACGGGCCAGTGGTGCCCTGCCAGTGCCGGGGGAACAGTTGGACTCCGTGATCTTAAAGTTCTCTTGCAAGCAAAACAACTCCAGGGTTCCACGAAGAACACGGAGCTGCAGCCCCAAAGGGTTCCCAGTCAGTTGTGGGGGCAGGATGTGCTGCTGGATGAGGCTGGAGAGGCACCAGGCAGCTCCCACGGGCTGCAGCTCTGGAATGCAGCTCGGAAGCGCTCGCGGCCAGGGACTCATAGTTTGGACAAATAAGGGCAGGAGGGGAAACAGCCCCCGAGTGTTGTCAGTGGATGGAGCCACTTAGGAGTCTGGATGTTTGGGTCTGTCTGGAAAGCTGAGGCAGACTTTTCCTGCTGCTCTGGGGCTCTCTCCAGCAGATTGCTCCACGGTTTGTGTTTCCCTCCTCTCCCTGTCCCATACAGCACCACAGGGAAAAGCTGGAGGGGGGAGACCACGAGGAGAGAAAGCAACGAGCCTGGGGCAGGTTAAGGGCTGGGAAAAGCTTTCCAGTGGCAAAATACAAGGTGGCTGCCAAACCAGCTTCCCAACAACCTGCTGCCCGGGGCAGACAGCTGAGTGGGCAAAGCACGATGGGGATGCCACCCTGCTGCCACCCAGCCACCCTTCTGCTGCCCTGCTGCTACCCTGCTGCCACCCAGCCACCCTTCTGCTGCCCTGCTGCCACCCAGCCACCCTGCTGAGCCACACCACGGGGCAGCTGCCACCTCCCAAAGCTGCTTTTCAGTTGCTCAGTACAAAAACACCCTGAGATCCCAAGGTAGGAACCCCCCAGCTGTATGGGGACAGGTCAGGCTGTTAGCATTCACCTGCTGTTCCATAGGAAGCCCCAGGGCTGGCACCTGAATGCTCCAACTAAGCATGTGGTGTTTCTGGGGGTGAAGGCACAGCCTGATGCCAACGGCTGAGTGGGCACCCTGTCTGTCAACTGGCCAAGAAACACCCTGTCTGTCAACTGGTCAATGAACACCCTGTCAACTGGTCACTGAACACCCTGTCAACTGGTCACTGAACACCCTGTCAACTGGCCAACGGACACTGTGTTTGTCAACTGGGCAGTGAACACCCTGTCAACTGGTCACTGAACACCCTGTCTGTCAACTGGCCAAGAAACACCCTGTCTTGTCAACTGATCAGTGAACACTGTGTCTGTCACCAGCCAATGAACACCCTCTCTCTCCACCAACCAGCCAATGAACACCCTCTCTCTCCAACAACCAGCCAATGAACACCCTCTCTCTCCAACAACCAGCCAATGAACACCCTCTCTCTCCACCAACCAGCCAATGAACACCCTCTCTCTCCACAAACCAGCCAATGAACACCCTCTCTCTCCATCAACCAGCCAAAGAATACCATAACTCTTCAACAACCAGCCAATTAACACCCTCTCTCCAACAACCAGCCAATTAACACCCTCTCTCTCCAACAACCAGCCAATGAACACTCTGTCTCTCCAACAACCAGTCAATTAACACTCTCTCTTGCCAACAACCAGCCAATGAACACCGTAACTCTCCAACAACCAGCCAATGAACACTGTGTCTCTCTGTCAACTGGTCAACGAGCACCATGTCTCTCCAACAACCACCCCAATGAACACCGTGTCTCTCTGTCAAATGGCCAATGGACACCATATCCGTCAACTGGCCACTGCCCACCGTGTCTCTCCACCACCCACCCAGCCCCCCAGGCACCTCGGGGGTGCCCCCGTTACCTTCGCTGTCGGTCAGCACCTCCATCCTGCCGCTGAACATGGCCTTGAGCATGGTGTCCTGCTTGGTGAGCGTCTGCATGGTGGTGTAGTACAGAGCCCCCCCCACGTTCAGCTTCACGTACTTGGAGCTGGGGCTGCTGCCCTTGAAGGACGTGGTGCGAGTGGCCGCCGCGGGCACCGCCGAGCTCACCACGCTGTCTCCCGACATCTCTTCCTGGGGGGGGGGAGGGCAAAGGGGGGGCCAGTCAGAGGGGCTGCTGCCAGCCCCACGCCCCCTCCGCCCGCGGGAGCCGCCCCCCCACGCCCGGTTGCCCCCGCAGGGCCGCGGGCCGGTGCCGGAGGCGGCGGCGGGGGGGGACGGGCGTCCATTTCTCCACGGCCCGCCGGCTCTGCCTTACCTCTCTAGTGTCTCCGGGCGCTTTTCCCCGGGGAATATCTGTAGAGAGGCCGGCCTGTGCTTGGCGGGATGTCTGCATCGCTCCGCGGTTTTGCGATCGGGCTGGAAGAAGCTGCTGTGGGTTCCCAGCGCTGTCTTATCTCCACACTGTCCCTCTGCCTCGGGAATGGCTCATACTCTGGGCTGAAGCAGAGACCGGCGCGTAGCTCACTGCTTGCGACTGTCTTTGCTCCGCTGGAGTTCAGGATGGACCACCCGAACTCAAGCGGGGTGGTGGTGGCGGCGGCACCCACGGGCTTTGGGGGATGCTGTGGGTGGGCTGGGAAAAATCAGGTTCTGATGCCCCATACCCTGGGGCTCCTGGCTGGTCAGTGTTCAGGGTATTGCAGCAGTGTTAGAGATCTACTTCCAGCGATTGTGATGCCAAGCATCCTCGGTAACTTTACTGGCTCTGCCTGGCAGTGCTGTAACCATCCCTGGTTCTGCTTCCTGGGCTTGGTGCTGTCTCCCATACACCCAAATTAAGCTTGAGTACAGCGTCTTGGTTCCCACTTCCATTGGTGCTGGGATGAAGATACCTGCCTGGCAGAAAGGTTTGTATTAAAGTTGAGCTACTGGTAGTAACGTGAAGAGCTGCTACTATAAGCAGAAAGGCCATGATCCAGCCCATGCCTCTCTCCTGCAAGCCCTGTCCCGGCCTCTGCAGTTAGACTGTGTCTGGGAAGTTTTGGTTACCTGTGCTCAAGGTTTCATCTGGCACCAGAAAATCTTGTCCTTCTGGGGACTGATGTCCTTCCAGCCCCAGGGAGAGGAGGCCGGTAGGGACTGTGTGTCCCAGCCGGCTGTAGGCTGGACTGGGGGTGAGCTGCTGCCAGGCAAGAGGAGGCAGGGCCATAGAGGTGCTATGCTGGCTGTCACAACAATCTACAAAGACCTACTTCAGCTTACAGAGGTGACCGAAGCAGGTTCTGTAATTTGCTGGGTGGTTGTCCTCATACCTGAAAGTTGCCTTGGGCACCCTGGGGTTGGGGTCATTGTGAAGAGACAAAGAGTCCTGTTGAACACCCCCGACTCCTGATGCTGTTGGGTGTTACTGGCTCCAGCCAGGACTGTTGCTGTGGGAAACCAGGCAACGGGCTTTTGTGAGCTAATCGGAGCCCTTTGTTGCATGGGCAGTGTTGCGTTGGTAGCTGGGCCCGGGAAGGGAGGTGGTCCCCGTAAGACTTCTGCTTCACTTGCTCCTGTGCCCCTTTTGACAATGGTTAAAGGGAACCCCACTCTGTGGAGGGCTGAAATGTGGTGCTGCAAGGGCGGGAGGACAAATGATGCTGGCAGCTGCAGCACCCAAAAGTGTGAGCTTGTAGTGGGCAGCGGCCTTAACTTCGTTAGGGATAAGGAAAGGAACAGTGGCAGCTTGCAAAGTATAAAGTAGAAGAGCTGAATTGCAGCTGAATTTTTCAACAATGAGCTCATTAAACACTGGCGTTGTTTGCGAGAAACCTAGGCTTTGCACTTGAATGCTAATCAGCTGGTCAATGTAGCTGGAAACATTGTGTGCCCTGTGAGGACTACCGCAGGCAAGCACTGGCCAGCCGTGCCAAAACGGGAAGAAGCTGGGCTGCACGTTCGCCTGAGCTCCCTGGACAGGCAGATGTAAAACCCTGTCCTGGTTTTCACTGTTATTACATGCACCTGGTGTTTGCAGTGGTATGGGATCTGGTCTTTACTCCATCTGCTGCTAGTGACCTGTTTTAAGTATTGGCCAACACCACGTGCTCCTTGAGGAGAGGAAACATTCTCCTTAATTCCTGCCAGTCAGAGCTTGAGTTAATATGATTAAGGCTTTTATTCTCTGTATGGCTTATTGGCCCTGGCCACCACAACTCAGGGTCTTTCTTACTAATGGTAAAAAATAACCCTTTGACAGACAGGGATGTATCTGTTCATGCCACAAGATGCTAGGTTTCCACTCTGAGGCTTCCTACTCAAAAGTGTATTTTACCAGTTTAGTGAGACTTGTAAATCTGTAATTCAGGGTAAGCTTGAGCCTATGGGACCTGGCTGCAGTGTGGGCTGGGTCAGGTCCCTCCAGCTGGCAAGAGGGAATTGCTGGTGATAGCAGCTGCTCTGGCATCTGTCAAGGTGTCCTGTGGTATGGCTGGTGGCTATGACACCTTATGCCTGGTAGAAACCAAGGGCTTGTGTGAACATGACACTTACCGAAGTTCAGTACTCCATTCAGGTGCTCTGTGCTGCTGACTGTACTGAGAACATCCTTCTAAAGCAGAAATAATGCTCCTTGCTCTTGCTGCCACAATTGGGTTGACTTTTCCCCCCCATTTTCTCCAAACCTCTTCTTGGCAGCATCCCCCCATTTGGCCCCATTCCCCTGAAGATAGGGTGCAGGTATCTGCTGTGGCTGTGCAGAAGTATGTGGGGGTTGCTGGGTACAGGCAGTTCTTGCGGTGGATATTTTTTTTTTTTGAAGAAGGACCAAGGAAGTCTGCAGTTCAGGCTAATTATAATGTGACCTAATTAGTTGCCTCTTCTGGCAGTGTGTGAAGACTGTTGTAACCATGATAACCTCCCTTTCCCAAGTCTTGTGAGTGAACGCTAGAGCTCTGAAGTCTCAGAGCTCCTCTTGGTGCCACCTTATCTGGGGAAATGGCAGAGGGATGTTTGAAAGCAAAGCTGTGAGGCTGTGCCTGGCAGGAGTGACATTTCTGAGGGATATATAGGGGAGGAAAACACCCACTGGCTTTGTCTGTGGAGTGGAAGGAGTGGAGAAATTCCAGCCTTGCTGTTGCTTTTGTATTTGGGGAATTTCATGTGTTGCTCACATGCTTCATGAGTGCCTTCTGCATGGCTGGTTGGAGAGGCTATGATGTCCCCTTACCTTCCTGGAGTAATCTGTCTGATGACATGTCTGACATGTCTGATGTACTGCAGTAGCCTTGGTTGCTCCAGAATTGATGTACTCCTGGTGCAACTGTCTGTCTCTGATCTGTCATCAGCTGTCTCTGGAGCTCTGGTTGTCAGAGGTCATCCCCACAGGGACATGGCCACCCAACTCTGCAGGCCCTTGGGTACCTCAGTCTTGCCAGCATCTCAGAGGAGATCTTGCTGGAGGAGACTTTCATGCTTCCCTCATCTCCCTACAAGAGCAGGAGAGCTTCTGCTCCCTGGGCTGGGGAGGATGGAGCTGCATGCATCTGAGGAGCCTGTTCCTGTCCCCACCCCAGTATCAAGGAATTGTTTCCAAAGGTCTCAGCCACAGAACAGAATATTTCAGTGGGAATGGACCTATGACAATTACCTAGTTCAAGTGCCTCATCACTTCGGGGTTGGTTCAAAAATTCAAGTATGTTAAGGGTATTGTTCAAATGCTTCTTAACCACTGACAATTGTGGGACATTGACCACGTCTCTAGGGAGCCTGTTCCAGTGTTTGACCACCCTCTCAGTAAAGAAATGCTTCCTAAAGTCCAGTTTAAGTATCCCCTACCACAGCTTTGAACCATTCCCATAGATCCATCACTGAATACCTGGGAGAGAACATGAGCACCTCCCTCTCTATGTAAGGTGAGACACAATTCTCAGAGGGAATAAAGTACTACTTAGGATTTTGAAATGTTTATGAGAAGATTATTACTACTTCAGCATCATTACTCCAACTGCTTTATTTTAAAGCTCATATAAAGCTCTTGCAGCATGCAGGAACTGCAGATCTAAGTACAGGTGCCAGTAGCATGTAGAGCAAGCTCAAGTACAGCAAATGTGTACAGGAAGGGCACATTTTCTTTACAGATTTTCTCAAGAAATGTGACCGTTTAGAAATGATGCTTTGATCTTTCAGGATTTGGGATTTCTTATTCACCTTCAACCCCACACACAAACCTTGAGGTTTTTCAGGCAGCTGAGAGGTGACTGCAGAGTTGGTCTGGGTGATGCAGTCCTTGGCGTCTCCTTTCTCCTTCCTTCCTTATCCATGTTCTGCAGGGTAACCCCACAACTATGTTGTGTAACAGTCATTGTATTTGGGCAGTAATAGTGCATACACTTCTTGATTTTAAGTCTGTTCAATGCTCTTTTCCACCTCAACTTGTGCTCCCCAGTTTCCTCTGCCAGTGCTTTGGCAGCCAGGCATGTTCTGCAGCCTGGGTAGAATCTGCCAGCGTGGGAATTTGGGCGCATCCTTGTTGCAGCAGATTTTGGCAGTCGCTGCCTGTATCTCATCTGCTGCCAGGAAAGCTGCTATGGTGTCTCTGCAAAGCTTTATCATGCTGGGCATGGTGCTTGGAGCTGCCTACAGTGACCCAGCTGTCACATTGACTGCCGGCTGGAGTTGCCTGCCTGCGAAGTGAGATGTCTTTGCCTGCTGGCATAAGAGCCCTTCTGTCCATAATGCCTGCACATCACCAGTGTGAGGCTTGGCTTGTGGCCCAGAGAGCTCTGAGCCCAAAGGAAGCAAATCTCTGATGTCATGGCAGGACAGCAGGTGATGTCTCCTGGACCATGGCACAACTCCCTGGGATGTGTCTGGGGACCTATCTTGGGGACCAAACTTGCCCTAGTGCCATCCTCCAGCTATACTTGTGTTGCCTCAGAGCTGGCTGGTGTCCATCACAAGGACAGGGCTGTGCAAGCAGTGAAAATAGGCCTGAGTGGTATCAGGATGGTAGGAGCCTTGGGCCCTGAAAGGGACCTTCTGAAAGGTCAGTGGGTTTTTTTCCAAGGCTGAGGTGTGCCAGGAGCATCAGCTGACCAAGGTGCGCTTGTGCCACGCCCTGTTGCACCAAGTGTCTGTACTGGAGAGGGATGGCGGGGGAATGAATTGCACCATCTCTTCTGCCCTATAAATATGCCTCTCCTTAAATAGTCTGACTGCTGGCTCTGTGGCAGCCAAGTGGCTGTACCCAGGTCCTAAAATATTTGGGTTGCTTTAGGAGTTGGGGGTGGGGAGCGGAAGGCAGCAATTTGCAGAGTGGTGTTGTTACTCTGCTGGGCTGGCATTGAGTGTCCAGGGCCTTTGGAGTCCCTCTGTCTGGCCGTCTCTGGCTGCAAGGAATTGGTAGCCTGATCTCAGGGTGTATCTCTGTGCCAGCTGTAGCCCAGCCTGGCATTCACACCCACTGTGCAGCTGGAACAGTGCTGCTTTGCTGCCAAGGCCTACACTGACAAGACCCCATTTCTGACAGTCCTGGCTTTGTGCTGACTATGTACAGGCATGATGAGCCCTGAAGCTGTGCCCCATGCTTAACCCTTTCAGGGTGATGAGTTTGACTCTGGGGTTAGTGCCAGGGAAAGTGTTTGCCTGTGTTTGCATCTGTAGCAGAAGGGTGAGATGCACACAGCAGTTATGGGCTGGGCGTGTGTCCTTCTGTCTTCCTCTCTGTTATCCAGTGCCTTTGAGAGGGACTGGGCAGAGTCCTGACCTCAGATGGGCAGCCTGTGATGGAGACCTCTGTAGTTTTGCTTCCACGCTCAAAGAGCAATCTGGGGTGCTGGGTCAAAAAAACAAAACAAGCCAAGCCTGAGTGCCTCCCCAAGTGCCTCCCTGCCCTGCTGAGCTTTTCTGCTTTACCTGACCAAAGGCACTGCATTTCCAGCCAGTGTACTCCAAAGGAAAGGTTCTGTGCCCTTTCTCACAAACTTAAAGGGAAGCAAATTGACAATAGAATGTTGCACTTATTACACTTCTGTAGAGTCTCAGAAGTGCATCTTGTAGCTGGGCTGGGTAACACTGAATGTGCACCTTAATTACCTGATGCCTTCCTTGCTGTGGTGTACCCTCTGTCTTTCCTCCCTCTGTGTGAGGTCTGTGCCTTTTTTTGTCTCTAATGGAGGTTTCTTGCATAGTTTTCCAGAAAGCTATCTGGCCTGGTGGGCTTATGGGTTTGCTAGGTGCAGAGCATGACCTGCATGCCAGCCCAGTAGTGACATTCCTATCATTTTATGTCTCTTGGGCTTTGGACCCTTGAAAACAAAGAGGCACAGAGAATAAAAGGGTGGTTGCGGAGGTGATGGAACTCTGCAAAGTTGCAGAGGCCACTTCAGTTTGGGAGAAAAGCATCCTGTGTCTGTGCTCGTGAAGGCGGGGGCAGAGCTCTTGGCTGCAGCCCTGCTTGCACTACCCACACTTGTGAGCAGCTCAGGGCCAATGGCTTTGTTCATGCTGTTCTCTGCCACAGCTTCTTCCGGGACTGTGAGGTTTCTCAGCTGGAAAGGGCTTTCTTCCAGGGTAGCCACAACTCTGCAGGTCTCAGTCTGGGATGGCTACAGCTCTTATTTCTGTGAAAGAGAGCTAACAGTCAATGGAAGATGATGGGTGGGGGGATATAACTGGCTCCTGCCTTTGGGAAAGCTTCAGCGTAGTGCCTCCTTTCCAAAGAGTTGAATGGATTTAACTGTCAGCATTCAGATGGTTGTGAGGAGGTTGTACTGTGCTGTGTACCATGTCTGATCCCAGCCTGGCAAGCTCTGTCCTGTCCTGCCATGTAAGCCTTCAACCAGATAGCCCATCCCTTCAGCCTTTGGACTTTGAAACCCAGTGATAGCCCTGATGGGGGTGAAACACAGGCTGCTGGGTGGGCTGGATGCTTCACTCACCCATGGAGGATGCTGGGGGAGGAATAGGTGCCATCTCCCAGGCTGAGCATGGCAGATCACTGCCTCTCCTTCCCTAAAGCAGTCTGCCTCTTGTACTGTTGCTCTCTCACAGAGTCCTTGCAGTCCTTTGTGCTACATTGGTAGAGGTCTCACTCCAGTCTTGCTTCTAGAGGTGAGCATTGGTTTCCTTTGCCATCCAGGCCCTGTGGTGGTGCAGCCTTTGGCTCTGGCTAGGATTGGTGTGCTCCTCTAGGCCTGATGTTCTGCTCTGCCCTTCTTGAGGGCACTGAATGAACAGCTACCCTGGAGCGTGGCACTAATCTGGCGCAAAACTGTTCTGGAGAGGAAAGGTCTTGGCATCTAGAGGGGCTATGTCCTGCTTAGAAAGGAAAATAGCTGCTTTCTGCTGGGAGGTTCTGTTTGATCTCTGGTCTGTTTCTCCTCAAAATGAGCAGGAGACCCAGCAGTAGATGGCTTTTGGGTGTCTTTGCCTCCCTGTGCTGGTGCATGGTGTACACTGAGTGCAAGTAACCTTTGTGCTGGACACACAAGTGGGTGAGATGGAAATCCCACTGAGATAAGCAGAGTTCCTCTGTTGCTCATTTTGTGGGGGGTGGTTTGGTCTGAGCTCCTCTGAGCACTTCTCTCTCTGAGACAGCTCTGAAAGCTGTCAGCTACTTCCCTGAGCTTAATATATCTCGGCACTGTCTGTGTTGTGCGGATTCCGCTCTCCCCTGGGCCTTGAACCATCCTGTGACTTTATCCATTTGCATGGTTCCTCTTCTGGAAGGATAAATACAGGGGATGATGAGGGATGATGTCTTCCCCTTTGTACCCTGCAGATATGATTCAGGACGAGATGGGTACATTGACCTGATGGAGCTGAAGCTGATGATGGAAAAGCTGGGAGCCCCACAGACCCACCTGGGGCTGAAGAATATGATCAAGGAGGTGGATGAAGACTTTGATGGGAAGCTCAGCTTCCGTGAGGTGAGTGTGGGAGTTGACAGTGATGTGCTGGGGGGGGTGAAGGGAGGAGGAAGCCAGGCCTTGTACTCGGGCTTTTGGTAGCCCTGTCCCCTCCATGTTTCTCTAGCTGTGGTGTGCAGTGAAGAAACAGGTGAACTTTCCCATGCCATGGGCAGCTTAAGATGTGGAAAACTCTTAACATCTGTCTCTTTGTGGCAGTAATGGCATCTGATGTCAAAGCTCCCCACCTCCCTGCTTGCCTTGAGAGCGTATTTGAGCCCTGCTGGAGCTGCCTGGGAGTGCTGACTCTCCCTGCTAGAGGTGTCATGTCCCTTAAGTCACAAAGTCTTATTGTTGACTTCTGTGGTACAGTGACTTGGGCTTCATTTCAGGTGCAGGGCAAGGGTTCTACTTGGGGCAGTTTGTCTCTAATGGGGCACAAGAGGCTTTCTCTTCCAATTTATAATTGGGTCCCTCTCTGCATCATGCAGTTACCAGCCATGGCAAGCTTCATGAAGGGTGGTCACTTTTCTGCAGTAAGGAATAAACTTGGTGATGCAGCAGTTTAGTGCTGCATGCTGGCTCAGCAGGGACATACCATGAACATGTCTGTCTCAGTTGTGCAGAAATTGCTGGGAGCAGTGTGGGCTGGCCAGGAACTGCTGCTGGAGGATGAGGCAGTTTGAGCAGTGACCTGTGTACTCAAGGGTACCCAACTCCTCTAAGCAGGAAAGGGGAGCTCAGATACCAAAGCCTCTTGTTGTGTCAGCTCCTTCTCCCAAGTTTTGATTGCTGTCTTGGTCAGACGCTTACATTACACTGTAGCCTCCCGAATTAACCAACAGCCCATCAGGCAGTAGGAGGGCCATTGCTGCCTGTGTCATGCATGGGTTGAGAGCTGTGCTGCTGTCCTTCCTCTTGCCCCAGAGGATGGCTTCTGTGGGCCCCAAGCAGCTGTCTCCCCCATTTCTGCAGGAGCTGTGCTTTCACTGAGTCCTCTTCAGGGTAGGGGTTTGGTTCTGGAGACAGGTGGAGAGCTCTCCACAGCTCTATACTTCGAGTTCTTCATTTGGAAGTGCTGAGACTGTTGGCAGTGCCCAGAAGGGAGGATGAGTAGAGGTGGGCTGGGTGTGAGGGGTGACTCGAAGCTCATAGAGCTGCTGCACCGTTTCTGTGGGCTCATCACACCATCTCCCTGTTTTCATCCCTCAAGGGGTTTTGTGTTTCTTTTGCTGCAAGAGGGCAGCAGTAAAATATAAAGGCCAAAAACTATTTGGTTGTGGTGCCCAGCCCTTAGAGATGTACATATCTGGGAGGTGAGAGCCTGTTTGATTACACCAGCAAAGTCCTAAGCTGGCTGCTTCTCTGGGTAGGGAAGGAGATATGTCTGGTCAGAGGTTAACTGGAAGTAGCAAAGAATCCAGTGGAGCAGGAAGATCACTCTGCCCTTGGCCCCAGGTCAAACTGTGATTACCAAACCACTTAGTGGGCTGGAGGAGTCCTCTGTCTCCCTGCATGCCTCCTGGGCTGACCTTCACCCTGGGTGAACAGCTGAGGACAGACTCTGGGCTTGCTGCAGCAGCTTCTCCTGTGCAAGAGAAGTGCCTTTATCCTTAAGGCTCCTGAAGATTCCATGGTGTCATGACACCAGTGTCATGACACAAGCAGCAAGGCAGCTTCTCCTGCCACCCGTTTGGAGCACAGCACCCTGCACAGCTGCTTGTTGGCAGGCATGAACTGCCTGCACTGCTAGCCCTTGGCATGCAGCATACAGCAGCTGGTGCTGCTGTAGCTTCTTGTCAGATGCAAAACAATGGTCAAGCAAACAAGCTTGAGTGGCATGTGGGTTGGAATGAGGGAGCATCACTGGCATAAGCTCTGGGGACAAATTACATGGCAACTTTGGCATGTACCCAAGGCTTCTTGTGGTTGAGAGGAGCAGGATGCTGCTTGTTCTGTTGCAGATGTGCCATGTTCAGCTGCTGTGTTTGGGTTGAGGACTGACAGGGAGACAGGTTTCCTGGTGGGTGAGGAGGCTTAAACCAGCCCATAGCACTGCCCCACTCCTTCTCACTGGTGGTGATGAGCAAGCATAAAGAAGATGACCAAGGTGACTTAAGGCACTGACAATGTGAGGAGAAACCCTGGTTTCAAAGAATGAGTGAGGAGGAACTTGAGCACTGGAGGGCTTTTGTCTACCTCCAGAGAATAAGGAGGCCTGAAGATGGGCTTCTTGAGGCCTGGCCAAAGAATTGATAAGACCCTCTTTCACTTGCAAGAGGTTACCTTCTGGCGCTGCTTTGAGTAGTGTCATGTCCTCCCATCCTAGGGAAGCTGGTACCTGGAACACAGGCTTGTGTTGCTCTGACTTGCTGTTGACAAATTGCCAGCCCTGTTAGGAAATATGCCTTCTACTGTTGACCTTTGAATGTTCATCAATACAGCAACAATTAACTGTACAAGATTCCCTCTGTGACTCAAGCAAATAAATGTAGGCTTAAGAAGATTGGTTATAGTAGGGGGAGGGAACCACCTCTGACTACCTAATTGTCATTACCACAGGAAGCCAGTCAACTGCTGTAATAATAATATCTATTTGTAGCTACTATCTAGAACCCAAAAAATCTATCCACTGACCCCCATGACTGCACCAGCTTAAATGCTGTGACCCATATTATGTGTTTGCTAGCAGGGTTGGTACAAACCACAGCTTTGGGTGACGTTGTTTTGCTGGCAAGTGGTTGCAAGGCTGCTGCTGGTCAATCCAGTACCTTCCTTCACATCCCTGAGTCTCCTTCAGCATCACTTGGAGACCTAGCACTGTGGGGTAGGTCTTGGCTCACAAAGAATGTGACAGTAGATAACCTCACATCTGTTTATGAGGTTAATGGGAGCGTAAATTGTGTTTCATGTTGTCATCCTTGAGAGCCCATCTTTAAAAGGTATCAACATTACTCTCTTTTGATGCTTCCCTGAAGTTTAGCTGCTTGTGATGTGTCCTGGGCCCAGCAAGGGTGAGAGAGGCTGGAAATGGGAGGTGAATGCAGATTGCTGGGGTTCTCTAGTTAGTGAGGACTGATGCCTCAAGGGCAAATAACTGGTGAGGTGAGCTGCTGTCAGTGTGCTGAGGAAGGCTTGCTCCTTAGCTCCTGGGGAACCCCACATGATGCCTCATACTATGCTGCACCCACAGGGTCCTTGGGGCTGACATCATGCTGTGTCTGCCCCAAATGTGGCTCAAGTCCCTGGTTTCCTTCAACTCAGCCCACCCTTCCTGGCTGTGGCTGCCCATATTCTGCTGGAGGATTGTTGCACCAAGTTACAGGATGATTCATGCACACTTGTACTCATGACTGGGTGTTTCCAGCCCTTCCCTGGTCAACAGCTGTACCAGACCTCAGAATTGTGCTGCCTCTGATACCCTTTTCCAGTGCCAGGAAGTGGGACTTCAAGGGTGGAGCAGAAACTATGAGGAGGAACCATGACTAATGCCAGCCTGGCTGCCAGCTGTCCCCAGGCCTGCTGTTGGAGGAGAGGAAACCTGCATGAGCCCAGCAGATCTGAGCAGAGGGAGAGGATGTTTTGAGGATTTGGTTTCTTTCCCAGCAGCATGTTCTGCCCATTCAGTAGAGCGTCATTTAATTTCTTAGGCTTGTTTGGAGGCAGAAAAGTTTCCCCGCCCCAAGCACAGACTGCTTTCTGGCTGCTCTGTGCACATGGGTTATGAGGCTGTTGCATGAAGCAATGCCTGGTGATGCAGCCTCTACGAGAGGGCAGCCAGTGCTGCTGTCATCTTCACACCCTTCCCCAGGGGAGGCCTTCCTAAACTCTTGAATCTCCATCAGCTTTAACAAGCAGCGTGATGCAGGCGAGTGTTTCAGTAACTGGCTCAATGCAGATACTGGGACTCTGCTGCCCTCCGCCGGGACAGCTCGGCCTCTTCACAGGAAGAAGCAAAGTTCCAAGCCTGGCGGCAGCCTGACAGACACAGCCCTAAAGGATTTTGTTCCCGAGCAAATGGAATTAGGAGCAAGACTAAGTGGTATTTGTGGTCCTATGCCCTGGGCTGAAGTTGTGCAGTGGTGCAGCTTTACTTGTCTTTTGGTACCTGAGTGACTTGTTGCCGTCTCTGGTCTTTCCATGCTGTTCCAAGTGTTGAGACATCTCTTGGGGTGGCCAAGAATAGCAGGGAGTTACAGGACCCAGGATTATGCATATAGCATCCACATCTTAACCCAGAGTTTGACTAAAAAGTGGAAAGTGGTGGTGAAGAAGTCTTTTATTTTTAAGCAGAAAGGTTTTATCCTTTCTGTAAAAAATGGTGTGTATTCCTGGAGCATAATGCAGCTCTTTGTTTGCAATTCTTTGCCAGTATGAACTCTGCTGTAGTGACTCTGGAGTTGTTAAATGCCTATGGTCCAGAGCAGGACAAAAGGTTTCAAAGCAAGTTGCTCTGTGGCCACTTGCTCGAGTCACTCTGTCACAAGGGCATGCACAGACTTGAGCTACCATTCTCTATAATGGAAGTGCACTGGTGCTCTGGTTCAGGGAGCTTGGGGTTCAGGTGAGAGCCAGGGCCATTTTTGCCCTGATTTTGTCATCATGGGGATATGATCTCAGCCCCTAGAACGCTGGGGAAACTGGGGGGCTTGCAAATACACATGAAGACATACAGAGGTGTATCTGAGCCCACCATATGGTGGTACTAGGCAGGTGGAAAGGTGGCCTCCTTTCTCTGGTCATGTAGCAGCCTGTGCATGGTAAGAGCTGTGCTTTCCCCTGGAAACCCACTTTTCCTATGAGATTCCTACCTCTTTCAATCTGACAGGGCTATACCTGAAGCAAAATAACCATGAAAATAGGCAGGTGTTTCACTAAGCTCTGTGCAGGCCAAACCTGGTGGTAGCCTGAGA
>JANHGL010011631.1:0-31583 GCA_024611195.1 Ceyx melanurus | reverse complement strand
GCTGAGAGAGTGGTGAAGCAGTGGAACAGGCTGCCCAGGGAGTGGTGGAGTCACCACCCCTGGAGGTGTTTAAGAAACGAGTTGACAATGTGCTTCAGGACATGCTCCAGGGGAGGCATGGAGGGGGTTGGTGTGTATTTAGGCTTGTGGGTGTTTAGGTTTGTTGTTGTTGTAGGTATGGTTGGACTCAGTGATCCAGGAGGTCCTTTCCAACCATGACTATTCTATAATTCTGTGATTCTAGGATTGTACTCAAGAGCATATCAGTAGAAAAGGACAAATGGGCAGTATATTGATTATACCATACGAGACGTCAACAGTGTCCTGAGCACTAGAAAAAGTCCATTATAAATGCCAGACAAATAATTATACCCTACAGGAAAATAAAAATTCTTATCCAAGTCATTGACTCTGAACTTGTGTCTCTATGTAGAGAAGCCCCTATTCTTCCCTGCTTTCAACACAGAGAAATGGAAAAAAAATATTTCTATCTTAATGATTACTTGCTTAATGATCCAGGAGAGCAATCCCATCATTCTGTGCCCCAAGCAACTGGCAAGCAACTCTGTGGTTTTGAAAGGATATGTTTCTCTTTCTAGAAATTGTTCCTTTATGCAGTTTTAAGGCACACTTTCCAGTCCATCTCATGTCAGCATAAAAGTGATGTAAGATATGCAGGCTCACCTGTAATGGATGAGTTGGATAAGATAGAAAAGGAACACACATGCTGGGACGGATTTCCAGATGGCCTGGGGAGCAGTGTTCTCTATGGGAGAGAAAAAAAACATAAAACACATATCAAACACAGAACAGAGGGTAAATCTCTTCCTCCAAGGCACAGGAGTTCATGATACCTTTCAGAATAAGCAGAGTATTTTACGTGGCATGACTATCACACAACAGGCACAACAATGAAGTCTATAATCTTGAGAAAGAAGCTAAAGACTCATGTGTTCTCTGCAAATTACTGTAAGAGAAGATATTCACATGGACAATCTTCAGAGAAATGCTAATAAGAACTATATTCCTTTCTGATAATACTTGCAATAATTTGCAAATCTCCCACAGAATTAGAGCAGTGCTCTTAAGGATGGGATCTTATCTGTGTGAAAACTGATCTTCCATTACACTGAAACAACTCTGTACTTAAAACAAACTGAATTGCACAGACCAGAATATCTCTCTACCAAAAACCACTATGTATGTAATTTCTGGGTCTCCTACTCTTAAACAGAGCAGAAGAGTCAAAAAGGTATACTAACACTTGGTAACTTTGCTTTCCCCAAACAAGTTTCCATTATTTTGCGTTTAAATGTCTTTTGTATGTTCTCCACCTGCCTGTGGTATGACAATGCCTTTCTGCTGGGCTATCAGAGTTGTCTAAAGGGGTTCATGTTTAAATACCACCAAAGTTCTATAGCAGCAGGACACTTCTTCCATGTATCTCTTTGCAAGTGCCATTTTTTTCTGGAAAACATTGCTCTCTTAAATAGCATTATGTTTTATTTCACTACAGAAGCTTATACCAGCCATTAGTGAGTAGGAAGCAGAAAAAAATATCTCAAAGGAGATCCTGTGGCAATGATGCTGACAGCTCTAACACAGACAGCTCAAGGTACCATATGAACACCCTGCTTATGCACCAGCAGCAGGCCCAAACAGCAGAACCTGCTTTCAGAAGATGGACATTTTTATTTTGCCCCAGTCACCTCATGCACTCAACTACTACCATTGTCGTATTCCTCATACTGTGGCTGTAACATGGCTAGTTACAATACAGCCTGAAAAGCCTAATGCTTCATATGCCCAGCTTCATTTTTCCAGTGAATGCATGAGGACAGTTCGGGTTTTTTTTATTTCAGCTATCTGTAAATTATTATAGCCTTCCTGCTATGTATTCTGGAAGCAAAAAAAGGCATTTTTCACTCTGCAGATTGTTCTGACCTGTACTACTAATGGCTTCCTCAAGTGCCTGTTCCGTAACTTCCTTGGCTTTGGCAGGAAGAAGTCTGACTGCATCTGCACAAGAAGAGAAAATGCATTACAGAACATTCTATGCATGCAGACAGAGTATAAATTATATCCCCAAAACACTGTTTTTCAATAAAGTTCTAAGCATTTATTAAACTCTGTGTTTTGTTTCAGACAGTAGGATATTCTTCCTGCTAGAGTATGAAAATCTTCCACCAGAAAGGTACTTTTTAAATTCTTGTTTTATGTTAATAAAGCTTTTTCCTAAAAAAGCTACTTCAGTACTTATCTACTGTAGAAGTTGTTAGTGAAATATATATAGAAATAGATAACTATTATATATCTATGAAGTTGTTAGTGAAATATATATAGAAATAGATAACTAGTCTTTGAATTCAAGCAATGAGGCTGTATTAAAATTAGCTGCCCAGTAAGAAGGCTATCAGCTTTGCTAAACCTGTCAAATATATCTGCAAGAGCAATTTAATTGCAGAGTGAAGCAGTTTCACTGGGCTGTGCAATGACATTCAGATTCAGGTCTGAAGAGGTGATGTCAACTCAAAGCACAGTCATATAGTCAAAATCTGACAGTCTCAGATATACAAAGTTATGCTTGAGCACCACTAGAAGCTCTGCTTCACCAAGTTTGTCTGATTAACCAAAACCCCATCCTACCAGGAGGTGGCTGAGGCACCATATGCTGCTGCTTTCATTCAGTCACCTCACTTACACTGATTGTGTCCAAGTGCTGCCTGAAGGTCAGTTCTGCTTCTTTGCTGGGCAAGAACAGCTTCCCATGGCGGCTGTTGGGAGGCAGGGTTGTAGGAACTGCAAAGAGTCCACCATCAGCATCCGTGCTTCCAGAACTTGAGGGACCAGCCACCAGGAGAGGCCTAGGGAGGTTTCTCAAACCTAGGAGATTTAAAACAGGAATTTAGATTAAGTGAAAACAAAATAAGACCGTAACTATTTAGTAACTGAAGGATCACAGAGAGAGCTGAGATGTATGGATTCTGACTCTCCCTCCATCTGTTTGTGATCTCAAATCAATACACTCTCAATCTGTCACTTTTCCCATCTGCAAATTGACAGTATTTACCTGCTTCACAAGGACACTGCAAACATCCACTTGCTTTGAAATGAATAATTAATTAGTTATGCAATTTTACACTACTAAAGAAACTAGAATTTAAGCACACAGTTTTAAGCCCCGCACAGTGTGTTAACCAGTTTGTTTATTCAGCTTTTAGAAATACTTAAAGGCCCTTCCCACTAAACAAACTACATACCCACCATTCCTTTTGTAGGTGAAGATAATGCAAAAACAGACTCATGTTTTATTTACACTTCCCCCTTGCCCCTTCCCCATATTGATTCAAAGGGCAATCCCAATAAAATTCTTCTGATGACAGAGAAATGAAAGACCAGGTATCAATTTACCAAAATACCTTGGCAGCAGACACCTCACCCAGAGGGGCAAGAAACCAAGAGGGCAACGATTCTTAATTGTGTCTGCTGCCTCCCTGGGCAGGAAGACAGGACAGGACAAGGCTGGGCCAAACTAATGCAGGGATGGGGGCAATAGTATTCAAGAAGTGTTTTGAAAAACATTAGCTAACAAATAAACCTGCAGGTTTTATTAGCCTCCCATTTAAGGCAAGACTGCCACCCCCACTCTACTACTCTAGGTTCTTCTGGTATTCCAAAGATTACTTAAAATTAGTGTGACAATGGATCTAAAATGGATTAAATGTAGAACAACATATGACCAGGAGTTAGAGAGAACTGTTGAAGATAATATATACAATAATATTTTTTTTAAAAGGAGTAAGAGGATGCAACTATAATTACGTAATTATATTTTAAGCACTACAGGTGATGTTGCATCACACCTGTTACTTCACTTTTTCTAAATCTCTTTGCATGATTCTTTCCATCCTTTTTTGTCTCTCCAGCTAGCAGCCTGCATTTTGTAGAGCTGCTGGCTTGCCAGTGCTTTTGGTACTTCTGGATGGACACAAGCTTCCTTCTAATCTTTCTTTTCTACTGAGAAGGCCAAATCAATTTAATTAAAAAAACCCAAAAGATTAAAACCAAAAAATAGTTTGCACCTAGACAGACTCAGGACCAAAGTTTGAGGGAATGCTCCTAGAAGGCTTATGACCAAGAGGAATCTGGCAGTTTGCTTTCTGACAGTCCAATCACTGCAGTCATTTAATGCATCTGAGGATACAAATAAACTTGATAATTACTGTATACTAAAGGTTGCAGTCCAGATGACAAACAATCCAAAACACCCTTACCAGGTCTGGTAAAAGGGATTCAGTTTAGCTACCAAAACCACACAGCCTAGGAGTGAAGATACCAGACTTGCTCAGGTACCTGTTGGACATGCTGGATTGCCACTACTGGAGGCCTAAGCTGAGTGCATTTAGCCCAGGCAGAACTGCTGAGAACATAAGCTAATTCAGCAGGAAGAATGTACTGAGCAGTAAAAGTTCACTTTCTGTGCTTCTCTGTTCAAGCCAAAGAGCTCAGCTGGAGCCAACTTGTATGGTACAAAACCAGGAACACATTAATCTACACCTTGAATTTCCTCACTTTGCCCTAAAGACTCTGTGCTTTGTTTTAGTGAGTTAAACCATAATGCACCACAACCCTCCTTGTAACCCAGGGATGCAAAACGAAGACTAAGGTGGTTCTGAATCAGTGAAGCTCTATGTAAACAGAACAGGCTCTGTTTCTAGGGGATCAAAGTACTGTTACCTTGCTGTTTCTGCTTGGTATGCTCAGTCCTTGTCTGCAAGTAAGTGCAATGAAGCTTTAGACAAAGATAAAATTGCTGTAATGGCCTTTTAAAATGAAAACCACAAAGAGCACAAGTATGTTTTACAGCATCAGTTAAATTGTTCATGGTCCACTGCTTCTTATAGCACAGGAGTGAAAAGGACACTGTAATAATTACAGTTGTTCCCAGTAACCCTAATACTTTCACAGACCTTTCTGAAGTCATAATACATTTGCTGGTAAATTTAACTGGAATGAAAAGACAGAACTGAAATTCTTGATCTGCATGGCTGGGGTTTACAAGCTATAGCAGCTGTACCTTCTATTCAAACAAACAGGAACACAGGATCATTCTGTATTTTATAATGGCAGAATGGAACAGAAAATTCACAGTAATTATCAGCAAACTTTACACCACGTATTTATATTTACTCCCCTGCTCTGTAAGCCTCTGCTATCCTGAGATCCCATACCCTGTATCAGTCAGCTCCCAACAAATGTTCTTCTGGATTGTAAGCTCTATTACTGACACACGTTGCTTTTCAAGATTCAAAGAAGTACTGAACTTGGGAGAATTCTAAAGCAAATGAACATAAATCTATGTTCTTAAACAGTTAGGTCCCTGAGAGTAGGAACAGTGGGTCTCACATGGTTACATTTCTGAGATGTAGGTATGAAGCACTGATGGTCTGACTTTTTGAAATGAATTTTTATGAACCTCACCTGAGGAGCTGGAAGCAGCACCAGGAGAAAAAGTCTTGTTGTTGCGAAGGGCAGGTTGATTTCGTGCACAGCCTGGACTCCTGGTGCTGATGGCAATCACTTTTCCTGGAGGAGTCAGTGACTGCTCCTCTTGAGCAGGCTTTATAGGTGACGTGGCAACAGAGCTCATCTCGGGAGTCTGAAAATGCACACACATTAAATGAATATTGTGGACTGTTACAACAAATGAACTGTTCAACTCCTTTTACTTAGGAAGCTTACAGAACCCCACACCTGACATACCACAGTGTCTTGAAGTACTCTAACCAATACCTTGGGTGGTGAAATTCCCTTCCTGTGCATTTAACAACATTAAATGTCATCAATTCAATATCATTATTATGTTACAAACAGATTAACTCTCCACAAACTTCACACAGTGTGCTGGACCACCCCAGGATAAAAAGGAAAAAAAACCAAACCAACAGACCAAAAACACACATATGCAAAAGTAAGAACAGATCTGTCACAGTAGTGGAGAAGGTGTTGCTTTTAATTCAGTGCAAAACTAATTCTCATAAATTCTACACCCAGAGGGCTCCTCTGGATAGAACTATACTGGGACAAAAATACTTTGCTCTTAATTCTAATCAAGTAGAGACCAAGAGTTTTTTTGTCCCAATCCCTTCTCTTACTTCACACTGTAATACAGCAATAACAAGGCACATGGCAAGGTGCTTTACTAATTTTCCAGGCCTTTCAGTTATTTCATTAAGCTGTTTAAATGCTCTTCTAGAAAATACTCCCCTTTTAATGAATCTGTGTTCAACCACTGGTGTAAAATTAGCACCCACTCTTGATTGCAATGCAATTTGTTCCTGCTTGTTTTATACTGGTAATCTTCATTTAAAGGAATAAACAACAGCACAGTTGGCCATTTTGGCTGTTACACATTACCTTAAGAAAATAGCAGGGATCTGGACAATCAATCCCACCTTTGCTGAAGTGCTCTGTGGCAAAAATGCTACGGTTCCTGCCACTATTTGATGAATGAAAAGGATTTCAGAGAAAATGCTTTCAAAAAGTTTACAGTTCTTTCACTTAGACTGTAAATATCATCCTCGGCTCCTGAACACGTATTTGTCCCTTCAACATCCACCATGGCCAGAAGAGTATTGTTTTCTGACAGGGAGTGAGTATAATGTGGTATCTGACAAATAAAAGGTCAGGTTACTTCTTTTTATTGGACTGGGTGATATGGTGCACATCTCAAGAGTTCCTTCCTTTTTCAGTAGCACTATGCTACTTTAAGATGCAGAGAGCTAAAGTGATAGGAAAACACCTTGCAAATAGTAACTGTATTTTCCCCCCACCTTGTCTATCCCTCTCCCCCCAGGTGTAAGGAGATGTCCTTCTTTCTAGTTTTCTTAACACTAGGAAGTTAAACATTAATCATGTTTAATGACATGATTAAACAGTCATTCCTGGCTGTAACTTGTGTCACTAGGAGTAAAAGTAGATGCCAAAAGGGAGACACTGTCACAGATCTATGAGATGTCAGACCAAAAGTATTCACAGTTTGAACAAAGTCTGTATCTGAGCAAAGATGGTTTTGTATTTATCAAATTCTACATTCTGTGTCTGTAAAATTCAGGATCAAAAGGAGCTTCAAGGGCAGTTAAGTCTGCAACAACAAATAAAGATGAAAGAACTAGGTGTGTTTGGAAACAGATATATTTGCATCCTGTTCTGGAATACAATGCAAATTGTATCTTTAACTCCTCCCATCTCCATCACAGGCATTCAGTCAAATTTGTTTAATTTGGTGCCTTTTTCATCTTCAAAAGGATGTTCCACTATCAGTTGCACTAGGTGGAAATGGTTGCCCAGGTATCTCAGAGGCAGATTTTAAACACTGGTTACAATGCACAAAGAAGCAAAGCAAGTTCTTTTCCAGCTCTCTGTCTAAGGAAGAAGGTATTTTTCTGTTCAATACCTATCTGGGAATTTTTACTAAAAATGACTGTGAGAGGCACAGTTATCTTGACTCTGCAACCCAAAGAAACACATTATTTTCATGCTTACACTTAGCATAACTTGAGCTACATAATCACTGCAAATTAAGGGTTGCAGTTTTCACATGGAATAGCCATCTTGTCCAGGTTTCATTTCCCACAAAAGGCTGGACCAGATGATCTTCCGAGGTCCCTTCCAACCTGGGCTATTCTATGGTTTTATAAACCTGAGAGAAAAGAAGGTACCTACCTAACCTCATCTTATGACTGATCTTTTTAGCAGTCAAATTAGATATTCACTGTAATATCACTGAAACAGCCAGCCACAAACTAAAAGGTAGCATAAAAAGCAAATGCAGCATACTGAGGAAAAATCTACTCTGTAACAAGCTGGGTTGTATTATAGTTCATTTATTTGTTTGTTTGTTTCTTTTTTCAACAAAGGAATCCCCAAGGCTGGTGGTTGATTTACTATGAAAACACAACTGGACAATGATTCCCCACATCAAATAGGGTTTAGCATCTGGAACAAGAGCTACTTACTGGTTTGGGATTGACTTCAGTAGAGATGAGTTTTAAAAGGCAGTTGAGCAGTCTCTGTTTGTGAAAGGTGGTACATGAAGGAACAGCACTGGACTCAGATGTTTGCTCCCTAGCATCCTGGGTTTCTGGCTCCAGGACAGCCAGCCAGTCGTATTCCAGCTGCAGCTTGTTGGGTTTGCCCATCATGAGGTAGACTTCAGCCAGAGTAAGGCTCTCAGAAGTTCGTAGACTCCATCCTTCTTCTCTAACCTGCTGAGAGAGCCGGTTTGGGTCGTCCTTGAGAGACTTTGCACTAGATTGTCCCTGAGGTGGAGGTGGAAATGAGGAGCCCAGCTTCTCTTGAGAATCCTCCATTACTGCATCTGTTAGATCCTTGGTACAAGCATCAAGCTGCTGGCCCTGGCTGTGGCTACCCTGAGTTTCATATCTGGATGGGCCGCTGCCAGGTGAAGCCACACCACTTCTCGGGAGCTGTGAATAGGAGTCAGATAGCTCTGCACTCCTCCCACTTGGAAAAGCCACAGGAGAAGAATCACCAGCTGCTGGAGCAGAGTCTTTCCCATGCAATTTGTCAGTGCAAGAACATTTCTCTGGAACAATCAGGTCCTGACAGGACTTCATGTACCGTGGGAATGGATCGAGCAGAGAGAGTTCCTCTACATCAGGGATCCTACTGCAAGCACAGGCTGTGCTGCATGATGTAATTGCTTGGTCACTAGCCAGGGCCTCCCTGCCCTCCACACAGAAGGCCACTGAGCTTAGCTTAACATGGTTCCCTCCCGGATCTTCAAGTCCAGAAGGCAGTTTTTGAAGAGAATTAGTGATGCCAGCATTAGAAGCAGTTCCTTCCACCAGGCCAGGCTCTGGGGCACCATCTTCAGTGCTTCCAGAAACTTCAGCTGTGGGCTGAGAAGTTTTGCTTGACTCTGTAGTGCTCTCCACCCTTCCAACACCCTTACCTTCTGTTCCCCGTGTGTATTTCAGTTGTCCCCTAGCTGTCCCCTGACCACTCTGTATGCCTAGGATTTGTGCAGGGGGCAGCAAGTGAGAGTCTTTTGTGTTCTGTTTGCATTTGCCAGTTTCCTGCCAATGCACTGTGCAGAAAGCCTTGGAGTGGACCACTCTGGCTACACCAGGCAGTGGAGTGAGTGTACAGTTTTCTCCTGGGAAGAGATGGAGCATCACTTTCTCCTCTGAGAAGCTGCCTCTTGTTTCTGAATCTCTTGAGTTTTGAAGCTGCCGTTCTTCTAGTGTTTTACGCTGAAAAAGGATGTGTCAAAGAATCCAACAATCATCTGCCCCTTCCAAACAGGCACCTACTAGCTTATTCTGCAAGTTTAATTAGAAAAAAAGTAGCTTCTCACAGACATGTTCTCTATTCAGCATAAATATGAAGACTCTACTATCAGAAATAAAGTTATTTTGTGGTGACAAGGACTACTCTGAAGACCTGTTACAAGCACAAACTAAATCTCTGTTCCAGTCAAAATTATTTATCTCTGCCTCACACAGCATTGTAATTGTACTAAAAAAACAAACCACACTGAATTCGCTAAACTCAACAAAACAAAGCAAAACAACCCCAACATCACTGCACAGCAAAAGGGGCTCTCCTTTCCTTTTCCAGTACCTTAAGGGAGCTGGTAAAAAGACTGTAGAGAGGCTTGGAGTGAAAGACAAGGGGCAATGGTTTTAAATTAGAAAGGAGTGGATTTAGATTAGAAATAAGGAAGAAGTTCTTTCCCACCAGAGTGGTGGACACTAGAACAGGTTGCCCAGGGAGGTGGTTGAGGCCCCACCCCTGGAGACATTCAAGGTGGGGTTTGAGGAGGCTCTGAGAAACCTGCTCTAGTTGCAGATGTCCCTGCTCTCAGCAGGAGGGTTGGACTAGATGACCTCGAGAGGTCCCTTTCAAACCAGACATTGCTGTGATTCTGTGAATTCAATGACTACAAACCAGTAGTACATTGGTTCTACAGCATACAAGTCAAGAGAGAACAGAATGGATTTTAACTCACAAATACTTCTACTGCAGGGGTCAAAATCCAGAATTAGGAATATCTCTCATCATGTATGGCTCAGACAATATATAGATACAAAACAGGTAGCAGCAGCAGCTACTCAGATAAGAAGCTTAGGCCTTCATTTGGTGAAACTGCATAAAGCAAGAGGAAAGATCCATCCTTAATCTTTTTGTCAAAACTGGAAACAAAAAGGTGAGTTATTATCCAGTCACCATCTACAATGGCACAGCCTAAGCTCACTGTATAAGAAAATGAAATAAAATCAGGAAGCTTCCTAAATTACTAACTAGCTTTTCAGGGGATCAGAGTAGAAAGCAGTTGAGGTAAAAGTGGAATATGATGGATTTCCCATGAAAGGTTCTATTAGTGATGCTGAGATACTGATCTCAACCTTTACTAAGCAAGGGCTGGTAAATATATGTGGTAGAATCGTATTTCCAAAGTAAAATTTGTCTTAGAATAGGAAGAGAACAGCTCCTGGGACACAGCAGAGAGAGCAGACTAAGCAGACAAAGGATACAATACGCACTTCATGGAGAGCCCACTTCTGTTTCAGGAACTCAATGAGACTGGAGACCTTCCGATGTAACTCCACAATCATCCTGCATGCAGGAGAAAAAAAGCAAGGGAATGGAGAGAAAAATGTCAGAAGTTCAAATCACAGCCTTGATGCTGGAATGGGAATTAAGGGAAGAAGCTGACACTCTATAATACAAGCATTGAGAACACATGTACCTCTAAGAAAAAAACCAAAACAAACCAAATCTGTATGTCAGCTCTTCAATTTAAAATCTAGATAACTCACAGCTGAGAAAGATCTAAAAGCCTATCAGATAAATCTGATTGCCATGATTCAAGATACTAGTTCCTCCAGATGGAGTAAGATAGAAAAAGATGGCAAGATTTAGCTAAACCATGTAAGTGCAGACAAGGCACAAAGCTACTACATGAAGTATGGAAAGAAACAGAAGAAGGGACACAAAAAGACCCACAAATATTTACTTTTTGCTCTCAAAGCATTTAATAAAAATAAAGCTAATGCTAAAAATCTTCCTTTTCCTCTCTGCATGACCTTTGGTCATTTCATTGTAGCACTGTTGGAAAGAACAGTCACACAGGCCTCATGTTTTCAACACTCTAACAACAGCACCTGCTACCTTTACAGGTGAGAAGATAAAGCAACAAGCATATAAAGCAACAAGCATTTTCTGCTAGGATCACTGTGCTGCAGTTGATGTGTTCAGAGCCTTGGTGCAGGCACCTCTGACCACTGTTTTACTTCCCTCTCCTATGCCTCTGTCTCATGGGACATGCAACAGACATTTTAGTAGAACTACTGCTGCTTATCTCCATTCTACTAGCAGTCTGCTATGACAAAAGCACCTAAGTGGCACGAAGTATATTTGACTCCAACTCTAGTAGCTGCTGTTGTTATTCAAATTAAAAGCTATAAAGAGCAATGATAAACTCATTTTCAAGATTGCTATCTCATGTTTACAACACTCATGTACTTTGGTTGAACAAAGCCTTCAGAATAAGTACATTTAGATAGTTTGATATCAGGAAAAATACAAGTTACATAAATTAGATATAAGTTTGTTAGATATCAGGAAAAATGTTTAGATATCAGGAAAAAATTCTTTACAGAGAGAGGGGCTAGGCATTGGAATGGGCTGCCCAGGGAGGTGGTGGAGTCCCCATCCCTAGAAGTGTTTAAAAACCGTGTGGATGTGGTGCTGGGGGACATGGTTTAGGGACCCTGGGGGTGCAGGGTGAACGGTTGGACTTGATGATTTTAAAGGTCTCTTCCAACCAAACGATTCTATGATTCTATGATTTAGGCAAACTCCATTATCAAAGATAAACTGCCTGGTTGGCAAAGAGAACCCTGAAGAGCAAGGATGATGCCAGAATGCTGCTCATGTATCTTCTGGCTCTATTCTGAGCACCACAGCCAGTTCTTCATTACCTAAGTCGTGGATTCTGGGCAAGACTCTGCACTCGAGCCCACGCGTGGTTATTTCGTGGCTGCAATTCCACAGGGACCTTGAGAGGAAGACGTACTGGCTTCTGGTCCTCTTCATCACTCACACCTGAAAGAAGCACCAAGCAAGGACAAGCTTCACTCAGAACACTATATTCTCAAGTCACATGAAAGAAGCGCGAGACCTCATCAGCATCACCTACAGACAATTTAGGAAGCTCAGCTTCAGCAGTGGAGCCTGAATCCTTAGAATATCTCCTGTTCCAATATGTTTGTTTATTTTGTTTCCTGGAACACTGCAGTGGTACTGGAGCTTCCAGTTAAAGAAGCAGTGTCAAAAATCACATGGCTGGAAATTCTGAACAGGTACAGTATTTCAGACTTTTAAACTGCATTGATTCTACTTATTGGAGGGGGGAAGGAAGAGGAAGAAAAAAAAAAATGTCACACATAACTGAAGAAGCTTATAAAAAAAAAAGCCTAAAATGCTCAATGCTAAACAACACATGACTGCTTATTCACTGACACAAGTGACTGAACTTTGTATATAGAGAAAGCACAACTGGTAAAGTAGTTTGGTATCATTATTTCCTTTTCAGTTTAGCTAGTGACATACTCCAAGACTTAGAGAGTTGGGTGGGTCCTAAAATTATTGGGATTATACAAGCAAACAGGATAAGTAAGACAATAGGGACATGTCTGTTCCCAACACAAATGTGAAATAGCACACGTTGCCCTGCTGGTGATGTACACATCAAAACAGGCCCACTCTCATATTCTTCCTACCATCTGTTAAAACCCTTTCACGTTCCAGAGTCTCTTTCTTACCATCTGGATCACAGAGCTTCTTCAAAGCCCTGCACATTGGAGCTTTGATACGGAGGTTTCTGCCTTTGTAACGAACAGTCGTAGCCCTGCAGACATTGAAAGAAAAGTATTTACAGGCACCATGAACAGAAGTTTGTGAATGCATACCTATTAAGGACACAGGGTCAAATTCAATCATGGCTATAGAAATGAACCAGTAAATGGCAGGGTTTGCAGTGCAGATTCACAAGAGCATTTAATCTTTTCTATCGCCTTACTTTTCATTATAGAAATGCTACACTCATGACCCTCCTCTTTCAGACTCCCATGAAACACTGGGCTGTTCACTTAGGGAGGGATTGCTGTTTTATAAAGCAAACCAGAATTATATTACTTCAGTTGAAAAGTACCCTCAGAGACAGCTTCTTCATAAAAGACAAGTGGTTTTGCTTTGTTCTCCTCTTCATGCTCCTAACTCTTAATTATGGGAAGAAGTCGTTTTTGAAGAGTCTTCCATTCTGGAATATCAACACCCTATCTGTTGCAGAAATGAGGTCTAACAGCTTGTGTGGGAAACTCAACAAAGCAACTTCTACAATATGATTTCACTGGCTTTTAGCTTCAATACCCCATTAGCAGCTATAAAAATCCTTAAAAGCAAGAGCCATTTTTGTTTTCACACAGTGAAACTACTTTGGTTCTTCAGTCAGTCCAGTTTTCATTCTAGAGACTTGAAAGAAGGGTACTGAGACCAACAAAGTTACTGATGGCAGTACTGCTTAATACTACTCAGTAAGTTCAAGCTATAAGGATCAGCTACTATAGAAGCAGCAGGATTGAACACAAGTCCTTGCAAGTAAAATAAAAGACATTATGGAGAATATTCCTACAACATAGGAAAAAATCAGATTCTGCTGTAAGGAAGACAGCATCAGGCAGAAAGAACACTTGTCTACACTACTAAGAGGTAAATTCACAAAAGGCAGCCAGACCTGAAAAGATGGGAGTTGGTAAAGGGAGAAGCTCCAAGTTTCAGATACTAAGCTGTGAATTTATCCAGATTCAGAATATCCCAGGGCTGGAAGGGCAGACTTTCTCAATCTGCACTGAGCTACCAGGAGCTAGAGATGGGAACAGGTCAGCCCTCACTCTTTCTAGTAGTAGTGATGGCTCAACTAATGAAAAGAGATTAACAATAGTGCTACTTAGGAAAAAAATAAAAAGTGTATAGATAAGAACAACCATCAGTCTCTGCCAGTGGAAAGCCTCTCACAGGAGGGCACAGTAACACAGACATCTAGTCGAAGACAGAAGGTAACAAGGAAAGTCAAAACTTCCTCCTGGTCATTGAACTAGACACCTTAACCTTAAGGCATGTGGCTAAATATCCTCTTGTCATTGCATTCAAGTGAAGATAGGATTTTATCAGAAGGTCAGCATTTTTTAGAAAATATGTCTCCTGAAGTAAATTTAATCATCTGCATCCTCTTTGTTTCAATGTGCAAATAAACCAATTTCAATAGAAGTGCCAACAAGATCAGTATGAATCAACCCAAATTCACTTAGGTCAAGTTAACAGGGACTACAATGTATAAAGACAGGCAACCTGACTACAAATTCTGCTGCTCTCAAATTCATCTGGGCAATATTTGGACAACTTGTCTCTTGGGTCTCAATCTTTAAGTGGAGAAGCCCTACTTTTCTTCACAAGCTCAAACTCTGGTCTTATCAGCAGTCAGAAGTGGCAGTCTAGTGTAAAAGTGCTTGATACAAAACCTGAAGTATTTGGCAGAATCTAGAGCATCTGCAGTAAAACCAAACACTCTCTATATATTACATTTACTTTTCCAGTACTTACTATTTCCTCCAAGATCAGTAACTGAAAAAAACAGTTGAGGACTGAAATTTTCAACTTTTGCTATAGCTCCTAGGAATCTCTCTTCCTGTTACATAGTTTTTACATTAAAACAACACAACCCCATGATTCACAACAAACACCTTTTGACTTTAACTACAGGAACTCCTTAAAAGCTACATTTACTCTGTTACCACTGATGCTGTTCATCATACCAAGCAATTTGATAAAGCTCATGTTGAGATGACAGGATATATAAATGCACCCAACCACTAGAAAACAGAAAATTGGGGAATATGGTAGAAAAAGTTGTACAGAAAGCAATGCTGCTGCAAAAACATTCAAAATTATTGTCTTCCTTGTTCTTGCAGGGAGTTCATTACAGCATTACAGAGAAGGGCTTTGTGGACAGAACATTATTTCTTCTCTGATATGACTCCAGAAACCAGACAAGCTTTGTGGAAATTGTTCCATCACGTGACTTGAAGGTGACTGAAAGAGCTGAAGGCTCAGAAAATTATTTGATTCACCTACAGCAGCTGAGCTCATCTGAGCAGGAAGGAAGAAGAAAAGCACTGCTGTTCATTTTTCATATTCTCTATTTCTCTTAAAGAGTTGGTCATAAAGCACTGATTGAGTCAGGTTTCCTGGCATTTGTCTACCACCTGCTCAGCTGCAACCTTGGGTTGCAGATACCCACTGTCTGACCACCACAGAGCAGCTCACAAACAATGGATCAGAATCACAAGCTCCTGGCTGTGTTTTTATCTGTGCTTAAAAGACACAGAGATGAAAAAGACCCCTCCCACCAAAACCTAAAAAAAAAAAAAAAAAAAAAAAAAAAAAAAAAAGCCAGAAAAGTAGTATGAAAAACGTTAGCATGCTATAGAAAATACATTTTAAAAAGTCATATTGGAGGAAAGAAAACCTATGCAAAACTGTGGATAGCCCTAAAAGAGGAGCAGTATTCCCTGAGTACTGAATGAGAATGGCACAGTTCAGAAGTTAGCAAACAAAATACGCAGTTCAGTAAACGAAGGGACACAGAACACACAGATCTGGCAAAATTATGTTGAAAAATTCACATGGAAATTTTTGCCCTAGCACTACAGCACTCTTCCATCACCAAAGCAATCAATACTTTTATCTTCAATGTTTCCTAAATTAATTCAGAAGTAGCATCCTAGCTCCCTAGACTCAGCTGTTCTGCTTGGAGAGTCAGGAATAAACACCCCCCCACCTCCAACACCATTTTCTATAAAGTATGATAAGGCTTCAAGCAATCTAGAGAGACTGATAGTAGCAAATTAAGAGATATTTATGGTGTGGTTTCCTAATTGAAACCCCTGGCTGGGAGGCTGGAAGAAGAATAGTTCTACTAATTTAAAAGAAAAGCACTGTAAAAGGGAGACAGCCTGCAACAGAACCACTCTTGGATTAAAAACATTTATTCCATTCTCTTCTCTTACCCAGATCCTGGATGTTTCCAAATGAGAAAATGCTAAACCTTAAAAGAAGTTTTCTACTGATTATGCATTAAGACCTACCAGTATAATTTGATACCAAGAACACGTTCTGCCTATTTAAAGATTGGTTTGTATACTATTTTTTTTCAGGATGAATTGCTGTTTCATTACCAAGATTTCTAGGAATTACAAATTGCCCCTCAGCATGCAAAGCAGCTTGCACAAGGAAATCAAAGGCAGTGAAGGATCATTCCCACTCCACACAAAGAACACACAGGAACTAAACCAGACAGATCAATCAATGCCTGTTAAAAGTTTCTGTCTTTAACAGTCTTATTTGTCATATTAAAAGCTTCTCAGGTTGGGGGGCAAAACCACATCTGCTGACAGACACTGAGCAGCACTGTGTTTTAACTGCTGTGTATTTATGGCATTTCTTTAGTTAAGTCTTTGTTATGAGTTGGGTTGTTTTTGTTTGTTGGTTTGTTTTTTAACTCATCCACAAATCCTACAGATTTACAAAGATATCCAGAAAACATTTAGATGTCCTTAAATGCAGTTTTTATATTAAGTGTAAAGATTATTGCAAAACAAAAACAAAAAAGTTAAACTAAAACCTTGCACTCAAAAAAAAAAAACTTTGTTAAAGTTTATTTAAATGGTTTTCTGAGCACTTCTGATATGCTGCCATCTATCTTTGGCCTTTGTTATATATCCTGCTCACACAATCCAGTGATGTATCATCACTGTAATTAAACACTAGCAACAACAGACTGCACAGAAAGTGATTCAGATTCCCTGTAATTTCTAAGGGAGTTTTGTTTCATACTTGTTCTTAGTGATACCAAAACCACCTCCAAGCAGCTCCTGTGGGCCAGCACTGCCACGAGCCTGATACACCACTCAGACCAGCTACAAAAGCTGACAGAACAATGAAATCTTCCCCTTGCATTTATAAATAACTACACTTTGATCTATTTTCTAAAAGATTTCAAATTCCTTCCACTAAAACTGTATCAATGGCTATGGTCCAGCCTGATTTTTTAGATGTTGCTGAAATTCTGAAGAGAGCAGAGACATAGAGCAGTGAAGAGCCTGAACTTCAATGACCAGACAGGGATGTTTCATACCAACTTGTCATTACTCAAAACAGCTGGCTGATTAAGTTTTCAGGCACTATTTACCTGTGACCCGGGTTATAAATCCAACTAGGAAGATCCAAAATATGGTTTACTTATGAGTACCTCACAGGGTCAATTGTTTTTCCACACACCTTGCAGAAAGCCAGAGATGATGTGTAACACAGGCAAAATAAGCACCAAATTAGAATGTTTAACTCCATGGTCTAGAGTGGCACTGCCAATAAATTGTCAGCTAGCTTCTACAATCTCAGCCTCTCCTGACCTTTCCATCCAATTAAATGAGGCTCGTGTTTACCTATATCAGGAGGAGATGATCAGAATAAACACATGTTCACATTCCTCATTTTTAATCACTTGGGATTTGCTTTCTCTCAAGACTTCCAACAGAATGACAGGCCTTATGAAGAGCACTGAACTTAGAGGAAAAGGAGGAGTATCAAACTTGAAAGAAACATGACCTTCTGAAACTTCACCTCTCATTTCTTACTACTAATAATTCATGGCTTCATGGAAAAGGGCAGAAGAAACCCATCCAAAACAAAGCATGGAAAATGACAAACTGCAACTCTTAAAAAGTGAGAAAGTCCTTCTAGACTCCAGGTGACCAACCAGCATGCTGCTTAACAACCCAGTTTTAAGAGTTTCAGAAAAGAGTTCTTACTTACCCAGCCTGAATGAGCTCATTGAGTTTAGCTGCGTTCTTGTCATCCATACCTTTATGTGAAACAGGGCAACAGAGGGAATTAGGATTTAAAGCAATATAGTCAGGACTTTTTTGTGTCCTGTTTGGTTTTCAACACTACCATATTTTATTCTCACATTGGATCAATGTGCATAAATGTGTTAGACCCTTTCTGAAACACTTCTGGTTTCATAATGTGCAAGCTTTACATGATCCTTGCCATGAAAATTACATTTTACTCATGGATTAAATGACCCTACTTCAGGTGCTACAGTCATCTTGGGTTGCTGGGCATTAATCTGACACTGTGGTATTTAAAAGCTTCCTCATCTTCCTGCTCAATCTCTGTTGCTAAGGTAGCACAGCATAATGAAAGAGCATCAAACCCTTAATGCAATTAAAAACTAAATAAAACAATTAACTGCACATTTAACCCACACTTTTCTTCTATGCTTGGTACAGTGCATTTTAAAATGGACACTATGGTAACTTGAGTTGTATTCCCTATGATAGTAGGGCCAGATATATTTACTGAACAATTAACCTCCCCCTTGCAATGCTGAAATTATTCCTGACATGCTTTTGTGTCTCAATAGTTCTGTGTAAATCAATTGAGTCTAGGAAGATGGGACTGGGTGAACACAATTTATTAAAAAACAAAACAAACAAACAAAACAAAACAAAACGAAACAAAAAAAAAAACACAAAACCAAAAAAAAAACAAAACAAAACAAAAACCAAAAAAAAAAACCAAAAAAAAACAAAACAAAACCCAAAAAACAACAGGGGAAAGCAAGAGAAAAACTCCACTGACCAGCAGAGCTCTAATAAACTAGGTGTAGAGACTTGCAGCTTAAGCCTTTTTGATCTTGGAGACCAGAATGCTCCCAGTGACAGTAGGTAAAATATGTAGCCAAGTACCAAAGTTATAAAAAGCAGCAGCACAGGGTAAGCATTGCCATGGTGACTGTGTGAAACATTATTCCCAGGCATAGCAAAGAGGGGCTGTTATGGTTTTAAGACAAGACATGAACACAGGGAATAAACACTAATGCTGATTTCTGCTGACAATGCAATCTGTCTTGTCTCTGCACCTTCTGTGACATGGAACCATTCAAACTTCTCCAAGATTAATTAACACACTTTGAACAAACAGAAACAAGTCACTATGAACATTCACAAAAGTCTTGCTCATGACAATATAAAATTTGAGGTGAGGATATGATGTAGCAAAAAAATAAATCTGAAAAAAAAAAAGATTCTATTATAACTGTACAAATCCACTCATGAAAGCTTTCTTTGCTTTTTCACTTTGTAACTACTATGACTTTACAAAAAGGGAAAGTCTGTATACTGATCATTTTCCATGTGTCACAAATTAAACATGTAGAAGATGCACTAGGATGTGACACTGATTTTACAAAAAACTTGTGGATAAATAAACAAAAAAACCCCAACCAAAACAAAACAACCTAGACAAGAAGGTATGACATAGGGAATAGAATGCACATTCCCCTGCCCATTCTCCAAGCTCTCTAGTCTGGAAGCCACTAAAAACCACAGAAACTGCATCCCAGGCAGCATAAAACAAATGAGGCCAGCAGGTCAAAGGAGGTAAGTAAGAAAGAGTAAGAAAGTAGTAAGAAAGATATGAACCAGTTGAAGCAGGTCCAGAGGAGGCCAGAGAGATGACTGAGGACTGGAACTCCTCTGCTGGGAGGCCAGGCTGAGAGAGTTGGGGTTGTTCAGCCTGGAGAAGAGAAGGCTCCAGGGAGACCTTGTCAGCACTTAAAGGGAGTTTATGAAAAAGATGGGAACAATACTTTTCAGTAGGGTCTGTAGTGATAAGGTGATGGTTTTAAACTAAAAGAGGGGAAATTCAGACTCGGTATGCAGAAGATATTTTTTTTTTACAGTGAGGGTTGTGAGTCACTGGCCCAGGTTGCCTAAAGGTGGTACAAACCCCAACCCTGAAAGTTTTCAGGGCCAGGCTTAACAGGGCTTTGAGTGACCTGGTCTAGTGGAAGGTGTCTCTGCCCAGGACAGGGGGGTTGGAACTAGATGATCTTAAAAGGGACCTTTTAACTTTTTTGAGTTCTATGATTCTATGAACATGGTACTAAGCCTAAACTCAGATATCTTGCTAACACAACTTAGCAACTTCCAGAAAATGGGGTAGCATTGTTGTGGCAGATACTCATCCATCTATACTCATCCATAAAGATAAACCCAACCTCTGGGATTGACAAGGTCAGAATTAATCTTGATTAGCCAGTAAAGTTATTTCTGATTATGATTTGTAATACATGTTCATCTTCAGTGTTCAATAAGTAAAGATTTAGAGAAAGGCATCATCTCAGATTTTGATTGAATAGACAGAAAAAATAAGAGTGCAAATGATATTATTCACATATTTAATTGTTTTGTTTTCAAGAATAGTAGAATAGGGAAATAATCTAAAGTGCATATATATTTACCTGTGATCTGTGGGTATTACATGCATTACATTCCAGATAGCAAATGCTAAAGAAATCTGTCAAAGAAAAGGGGGACTAATGCAACGGACTAAGAAGGTCTTGAAAAATAAAAATATATGTAATGGGAAAATGGTACCACAGATTGCTGCAATAGAACAGCAAAATCACAAATTCCCAATCACTCAACAGCAAAACCAAACCAGACACTGCCAGCTTCAAGGGAACACACTGCTGATTCTACCATATCAAAATAATTTAAAGTCATTCATACTCACATCCCCCAATCTTTTTCCTTAGTTCCCCATAGCAGATTAAGCCATATAGCTCCAGGGAGGATTTTTTCAGCCCTTGAGAAAAAACTGAAAAGCAGAAAAGGTGCAGGTGAGATGCAGATGCTTATATGCAGCTACACTGAAGATATTTGTTTCAATGCTGAAAACTATTTTTATTTTCAATGAGAAACACTGTAACTTTATTCCAAGAAATGTTACACTGAGACACCTTCAGTAACTTCCTTTTGGTGACTTATGTAACTGATGTGTCCAGATGCCTCCAAGAAAATGTACACAGAAGTCTTTCTTAGATTAAAATTAAGAAACAGGTCTGAACTTTTCAAAAGACAGGAATGTCTTCCATGCACAACAGTGTATCTGAGAAATTTAATGCAAATTCTGGATTCTACAGTTTTACATGAAGATTTGCACACATTTGATTAATCATTACAAGATTTTTTTTCTCCTTTCTCATCAACACACAGTGTGGTTATTATTATGAGTAATGTATCTAAATATCTGTGACAGTAAGATAAGAGAGTTTTGTGGTTTACAAACCAGATGAAAATATTTATTCTTGTCTATTCATCAAGAATTCAGTTTTCTGTCTTTCAAACTCATTTAATTTCCAAAGCCAGGTATATAGATTTCTACCAATGCTACAGCTAATCAAGCTAATACTAAAGCTACTGCACTAATTCTTAAAGTGAGATTTCTGACCTTTTACATATAGATGGAGAACTTCAAATTATCAAGAGAACAAATGAAACTGGTGTGGTGAATGAAAGTAAAAGCAGTGACACAAATACCACTTTTTGAGAAGTAGCTTTCAAAAACCATGAACCTCAGTACGATCACGCTAATAAAAATAAGACACAACCATCTGATCAACTCCTTATTTCCTCTTCTCCACCATTCCATGATGGCACTAAAAGGCACAAGTCCAACCTTCACAAGTCTGTGAGCTCTACATTCACAGCATTTCATCACATACTAACCATTATCAAAGTCAATGTACTTTGAGATCTTGTGCCACGTGCGGTAGTAGAAGTGCCGGACCTGCTCCTTGTTCTTCACCATGCTTGCTGGTTTGCCCTTCTTCTTGTATTTCAGAGCAATGTTGTTCTGGATAGCCTCAAAGTCCTTCCCATGCTGAAGAACAAAGAAAACAAACTCAAATAATTAAAATCAAACCTCTATCTTGTCATAAGACAACTCAAACAACGGGAGGGACGTGGGGGTTCTTAGTAGGAAATTAGATTTCAATGGTCATAAACTAACTTCTTGGAGATCAAAACTCAATAGCAAAAGAATGAGACTGGTTTCCTTTACATAAAATGCATTGTAGATGCCAAATAAATAACCTTCCAATTTCACTAACTGTTTCAAAATCAAAACTGTAAATTGCTAGCCAACTTAAAAAAAAAACAACAAAACAAACACAAATTTCAAAACTTTACTCAGAGATGTTCTAAGTAGCAGAATTTAGTCACTGACTCCCTTGCTTGACTTTCTTTACTTTCCTCTGCATTTTTCCCCTCCTCCCTCCATTTTTGACTAGGGTGAATGAAAAGCCTCTAAATTTAACAGCAAATTTCATGTTCTGGTTACATTTGAGTTTCAAATAATAAATGCCAATATCGTGGGGTTTTTTTAATTGAAAATTAAAAGCTTCTTGCAGAAAACAAATTTTTCACACAACCAGGAATATCTCTCATATGTCATCTGAGATAAAAGATGATCTAACTTTTCTTTCTCTCAGCCCTAGCACTGAACTAGCTCGAACCTTTTGATGGTCAGAGACTAAATACAGTGCCCACAGTTCTTATTAGAACATATTCTCTTCTCTGGTAATATTACAGTTCAAGTGTACTGCTTTTGAAAGCTGAGATGGGGACATCATTTCTTTCTCATTTTCAACAGAATCATAACTGAAATTACTTTAAACACTCACAAATAAAATTCACAAATACCTCCTGTGTATTTCAAAACAAAAAACAAGCTTGACGCTTTGAAAATCTGGCTTTGACTGACAGCTGGTTTAGAGCCAACTGTATATCCATATGCAAAGATAAACAAATGCATATGTGTACATATGCACTTTGCTCCTGCAAATCTCAACTGAATTGACCTTCTTCAGGAGTACCAGGGTGCTGAAAGAAGCCTCTGAGCTTCTTCTTCTCCTCCACATGTACCTCATACAGTCCCTCGAAGAAAGTGTTTTTGTCCTCTGTGCTCCATGATTCCCACTGCCTTCTGACTTTCTTGCCTTCCTCCTTCTCTCCTGCTGAGGAGCTCAGGTTCCTTGTCGTTGACTTGGAATTCCCTGCAGGATTGCTGGGAGGAATTCCTGATGTGCCACCAGATGCAGTCCCTCCATTATCTGTTGCTGCAAAAAGCCATGACCAGAGTGAATATTAAACCAGTAAGAGGATTCCTGGACAGAAATAACGGGGGAACTGGGAATTTCCTTCTTCTTCTCCACTCCCATGTGTATCAGTTTCTTTTCAAGATATTTCACTGAAATACAAGGGGCAAGTAAGTTCTGTTGAAAAGCAAAAAAAAAAATCTCAAAGGGAAAAAAACAAGGAGAAAGTTTCAATGACTTAATTTTGTATTTCAAGAGATAAAACAGATTAGCAGGAATATATCAAAGCAACAGCTAAAAGACAACACTCTTGTCCTACTGCCTCCGAAATAACTGGGACAAGGAAAGGACTGAAAGACGTGGACTTCGCTGCATGGCAATGAATCTGCACTCTCAAGTCTCTGATATTCAGTATAAGGAGCACCAGCTCTGACAATTATCCCATCTAAGGCAATTCAAGGTAGCCCCAGGATTGCAAGTTCCAATTCCTCCTCTTCCCCTAAGCCTTGGTGTGGGGATTTTGGAAGAAGGCATGGAAGTGTAATCTGGATTGCACCTTTGGTGTGTTACCTCCACTCCAAAGAATGGGAACCAGAAAAAATAAAATAAGAAGTTCAGCAGTATGAAATAAGAATGAAGCCTGATGGAACTAAGGGTAAGTAGGGGATGGTGAAGAACATGAGATGGAGAAATCAAACCTGGAAGAGAGTATGATTTATGAAAGTATTATTTTTTTTTCCCTACATGCATTAAATAGTTACTTGATATAAAATGATACTGTGACCATTTTCAATTTAACATTTCTAGAAATTACTACTTGATTCATCTGAAGAATACTACTGTCACCACAAGAAAGAAGCAAATACACTTAAACACTTCTGGAATTAACAGCTTCTCTATTAAAGCCTTCATCAGGCACTGATAAAAATAATTGAAAGTTAAGCAATTTTATTCTGGTACTGTGAAGGTAAATCCTTTAAAAAAAAAAAACAACAAACAACAAAACAAACAAAAAAAGGAAACCAAAAGAAAATAAACGAGCACTTAACTAGATAGCTGAAAAGAAAACCAAAAATGTTAAGACACAGAATTCCTTCTTTATTCTGCAAATGTGAGAATGGGATATCATGATTTAAATGGTAAAGAAAAACAGATCTTAAATACATCAGTCCTTAATCTTGATCTACAGCCTTCTGTTGCTGCAAGCTCCTAATGCAAAAGATGACCTTGATCAAAAGACAGCCACGGGACTGTCCCAGAGTTAGTGTTCTGGTTACAGAGCTTTCTGCAGGTTTCAGACATACAGACAGCTCTGAGAAATCATTCAGAGGAACCACAAATGCAGGGTGTCTGTGGTATTGTTTGTTTGATGGGTGTGTTTTGGTTTGTTTGGGCTTTTTTTGAGGGGGTTGTTGGTTTTCTTTAACCATCAGTCTGTATACATACTCAAATTAAGAAAAGACTAAAATCAGCTGTCCAAGATTCAGATATTACCAAGAATTTTCTAAAGATTGTCCAGTACACTTGGTACACGTGAAATTTTCACTGTTAAAACTCTTAAGAAGCAGCAGTATCAGTGAGAAATTTAAAGTCTAATCAGACTATAGAGTCCAGTAAATTTAGTTGTACAGAAAAGAGCAAATGAACTTGCTAAGGACTCCAGATCAAACTTCTACAAAGGATACATAGCCCATAATTGCTCTTTTGTTCTTATATATATATATATATATATATATGCACTAACTATACTAGAAGACAAACATTAGTTGTGGGATTTCAGTGTCTTTCTTGTTTTAAACACAAAGAAATTATTATCCATAAAATTGTTTAGAGTATCATACATAAAGATATATATGTACATATATATATATGCAAGAGTTAAAAGACTGCAGTTTAAAAATCTGGTATGAAAATAACAAGCAATGGAACACTGCACATATCAGATAACCCAGTCACTGCTAATATTGGTGCCTTATCACAGCTACAGCCCCTTGTTCTCCCTTCCAAGCTCTATGTAGCACCTTAACTTTTAATTTTCCATTTTCCCCTGGCAGCTCTTACATGCCAGCTGATTCATACCTTCTTTGACAGATTCCACACCCACAGAAGTGGAATTCAGAGTTAATCTCCACTACACCCATGTATCTCAACATACAGGCTGGTTCTTCTATTAATGTTCTACAGGCTTAGCTTGCAAAATCTCAACTTCTTCAGGAGTCACCAGTCAGCTGGAGGTGGAACATTATCAGGGAATACCTTTCTAAATGAGATGTTGCTTTCACAGACTCCTGTATGCTGCAGGCCAGACGTGGAGTGTTAGGATGCTAAAACTCATTCCCTGAAGAGCAGGATGAGAATGCCAACTTGTAACATGCCAGAAAGTTTTCTCAAAGCATTATTTCTTTGGGGATTTACAGGAGCCATAAGCAGGGCTAAATGACACAAAATAACCTTCCAGAGCTGTTTGGTGAGGATGGCCATTAAGAGCAACTGAAGATGAACATCCAAACTTGATAACTTGGTAAACAAGCCCCATTTCTAGCTACATCTCTTTCCAGAAGCAGATCCTACCTCATGCACCTCACTGAAGGAATGGGTCAGAAGCTCCCATAGGTAAAGTATGAACTTTAGGAATTTAAGTGAGGCCACTTTCTCTGGGAAAGGAAAACCCAACAAAGCTGCAGCCTAGATCAAATTGGCTTTTGTCTTCAAGAACTGTAGCTGAGAATACAGATGACAGAGGGTGACAGACAACACTTCTTTTTGAGTACTAACTTTATAATTGAAAAAAGAGTTTCTACCTTGCACACCTCCACACTAAATAGCCTAAGAAGGCCAAGTCTAGGACAGCTTATGCCATATTGCATGATTATACAGTCCAGCATTCTTGTTATGAATTATTAAGATCCCAAGTTTTAAACACAAGAGGTAACTGTCCCAGAAGGATACAGATACTCTAGCTACTTCTACCTCTTATTATTTAGAAGATCTGCATAACCCAGATGTAGCTGAATGTGTTTAAACATATTCAGTGTTAATTATGAACAGCAGTCCACATACCTTTAGGAAGGCTTTCTACTGACAGTACACATTTAAGCTATCAAATGAAGCACCATCTGAGCTAACCAAGCATTGCTGTAAAAAAAACCAAACCATAAATACAATATAAAATGTAAAAATTTGGTCACTCCCCCAGTAAACATGGTTCTCTTGCTCTTCCAGTAGAAAAAAGCCATAAAGCCCAGCATGGAGTTCCCTCTAAACCATGGCAGGCAGGCACCCTTCCAAGTTCAGTACCTACTGCACAAGGCACATGAACAAAAATCCTCCTGTCATGATGTGGGATGAGATGCAGCAGAGTTCTGGTCCTCAGCCACTTGCACAGGAAAGGAGGGAAAAGTGAGGTAAACTGGAAGGCAAAAAATGAATGAAAGCATGTGAGGGTAGGATGGAAAGAGGAATACCAAGTGTAAATGAGCTGGACAGAATTAAGAGTATTAGAAGAAGGGGCCATGACAAAGAATCATTCATGCCTTAGGTAAATAATGCTGAAGGAATAACATTTCAGATAAAGGCTACAATACAATCAGCAGCATACAAATTTTGGAAGATACAATAAAATCTTATTGCAAGTACATATATCAGGGGTCTTGATATAAATATATATATACACATCATCTCCACAGGACAAGACAGCAGTTAAGACAGTTTAACCCACAAGCTATGGGACATGCAACTTTGGTGGGCTGAAACAAAGTGGACTGCCTTCTAGCAAGTTTTATATGATGTCAGAAGGTGGAATGTTTTAATTGAACTCATGCTTTGAGCTGAAGAATTCTTTATTCAAGAAAGAGCTGCTTATTACAGCAAAATAAATCTTGATACTTGTTTGGGCAACAAGAACAATGGCATAAAAGACATCAACAGGCTTCAGCTCATTTTTTCTTGAATTTGAAAATACAATAAAAAGATTACCTTGAAAATAAGGTAATGACCTTTCCAGAAAAAAAAGGGGGAAAAAAAGGGCAGATTTAGATATTTGTGCAGGGAAATTTAATAAACCTTTCAGCAGTTCAAAACATATTGTCTGTTTCAAGTGAAACAGTTTTCAAACTTTTTTATACAATGCTTCTGTCATTTTTTTCCCTAAACTCAAAAGTGAAACTCAGTACCAGAATCCAAATATTCAGAAAGGGAATCAAAGGATGTAGTTAAAGATTACATCAGGGTAATCTGGTAACCAGTGGTACATTTATCCATTCTACTAGGCAAAATTTGAGAACTATTATTATTATTATTATTAATCTTCCCTGAACTATAGAAAAGTTGAAAAGTCAGCAGCTGCTGAGTGGGCAAACTCTTCCTACAGTGTGCAGTAATGTTAACTTGATCAATAATTTGGCACAATAAAGTGCCCTGAAAGCACAAAAGCCAAAAGTAAAAAGTCTGTAACAGACAGAAAAAAAACCTCACCCTATTTTCACTTTTAAAGACTTGATTAGTACAAATCAATGCCTGCTGAATAATTATAATTTGAAAAGAATTTTTATTGACTCTGGTTCCTAATAACAGCCTTTGAATCAGTTTTAACTGTAGAATACACATTCTAAAAGCAGGACCAAATTAACAGTATTTTAAGCATTTTTGAAAGAGCATGACCAAAACATGTTTCTGGTTTCACTGGATCAAGTGTAACTGTGGTCTAGCCACTCCTTCCTGCTGGCCAGTGTTAGAATTACCTTCAGAGCTATCACCTTGACCATGGCACACAAAATGGAAAAGATTCCAGTTGTCACAGGTGATCTAAAGCATGTGCATTTGAGCTTTTTAGCTTTTCATACTTGCAGAGAGAGAAGAAAGTTGGTGGGACACCAAGTGGAATGATTTAAATCCCATCTTTACTAGTAATCTTCACCCTTCAATTAGTTCCCTATAGGAAGCAGCTCTGTGAGACACTTCACTCAGAACACAAAGCCCTATAAATTCTGATCACAAGACACTCCATTAGGAAAAATTCAGACAAGCCTGGTAAACCTCTCAGTATGCATCCCTGAATGTAAAGAATTCCAATTAGAAAGCATCCCACTCCATGGCTCTGTTCTTCCAAGATCTGTCAGTTAATCTCAATTGTATCAGAGAAATCAACTGTACTGCATTCACATCAAACCTAGCCAGGCAGAGGAATGGCTGGTCTTAAAATGCACAAAGTGAAAGCATAACCATCATTCTACTGCTGACTGTCATCCCTATGATTTAAAAAGCTTGCCCAAGCCTGTTAGCATAGTCAAGTTTAGTGATTACTAGTACTATCATTACCAAAATAATAGGTTTTTTTCAGCATTTTCTGTAATTGCAAAATAAACCAAGTTTGCTTTTCAATTGTGTCACTACACCTACTTACAAGTTGTTCTGCTGTTCCAAAATTGGGTATGAATGTTATGTACAAACCTGAATATACTGGTGCACAAACATACATGTACTTTGCTCACACGTGTACCCACTTCCAAAGCAATGGAATAATTTCAAATCAATAAATCTGACCTGCCAGTCCTGGACAACAAGTATTCCAAGGAAACACTTCCTTGCATTTAATACTATTTACAACCCTTGAAATAGTTATCTGTAGCTAAGCACTCCTGGGCATTTCATCTGTTGGTTTAGTTGATATAGTGCAATTGGAAGAAAAATGACATTGGCCTTTATGTTTTAGCCTACAACATCACACAGGAGTTTTTAACTTAAAACAAAAAAAGTTTAAAAGATTAAAGAGGATTTGCTGAGGTATTAAATACTTGAGCCAATTACATTAACTGTCAAGCAACTGAGTTCACATTCTTTTTTTCATGATATGACAGTAGAATATCCCATTTTGAACTGCTCTATTACTGTAACACAAACTGATCATCATTTGTAATGTTTAGCTGATGTCCAGCATGTGCACATCACTGTCATGAACCAAAGAGAGAAACTTTGATGCTACATGGAGTTTATTTTGTTTTAGCAGACAAATGCAAACTTTGTTATTTCAAATGTTGAAGAAGCGTTGTTTTTCTCTAAACTTGACAGAAAATAACACTTGAGTACTTCTGCACAAGGCATCCAAAATTTGTCTCAAGCACAGCTCAACTACAGTGCCAGGTGTCATCCAGTAACTACTGAGCACACACAATAGCACCAAGATGAATTCCAATATCCCTACTGTCTTCTAGCTACTTGAGTAAGAAGCAGCTTTGAAATCAATGAAATTCTTATCTACAGCATTAGAGTGAAAAAGCATGCGTGTGTATGAATGTACATACAGACTTGCAGATGTACACAAAACCTTAATAAAAACTCAAATCGCATGGAAATGCCCAAACTGTCCTGAAGCAGTAACGCAGGACTCACAAAACCTGAGAAACAAGTATGTCATTATGTGTATTTCACAGCTCTTTGCTCAATAGGTCTTTGGGCAAAATGGTCAGAGAAATAACTGGGAGAAATCCCCAAAGTCTCATGGGTTGTTGTTTTCTTCCCCCTTTTTTCACTAGTACCCAGTGAACACTTTGTCATTACCCAAGAAGAGAATTCAGAGTGCAGCCACCTCGTTACACAGCTAGAGTCTCATTTCCTAACAGGAATTTCCTATAGCACAAAAGAGCTAAAACTCAGGAATTTAAGGTGTGCTTCAGTAATGGAGGTCTTCCTCCTCCACATACACCTCCAAACCCCCCATTTCTCCAAGTGCAAAGAGGACAGTGGGCAGCAAAGAAGCTGAAGCCTTGGGGCACAAAGAAGATTTCAGCTACAGTGAGAAACAAGCCCCAAAACACCTTCCCCCAAAACAAACAAAAGATGGCATGTACAGGAGGAGAATGACAACCCCCAAAGCCATCACCTCCCTCGCCCGCATGTTTTAAGGGTGTCAAAATCCAGTACCTTTGCCTTTTGCAGCAGTGCTGCTGCCAACTGAGGAGGATGCCTGGGAATCCTTCTTCAGCCTCTTGCTCTGAGGTCTGACGCTGGACCTAAGAAAATGATGCTGGTCCTGGCTGTGGGAGGGCTGGAGGGAGGCCTGGGCCTGTGATAAGCTGGGGTTCGTGGGGGGGCTGCTGTTAGTGTTGTTGTTAATGATCTTCTCTTCTTTCTTTGTGCTGCTGCTGCCTGGAGCTGCCTCTCCTCCTCCTCCTCCTGCCCCTTCTTCTTCCAGGGACTCCTCATCTCCTCCTGCTCTCTTGCCCAGCTTTTTCACCCCTTCCTCCCCGCTGCTCTCTCCCAGTTTCACTGTCATCCTGTTGGGGAGGAGAGAGAGAAAAGAGGGGGGCACGAAGTCAGGCCTGGGAGCTCCCCAGAGGGGGAAAGAAATCCCTGGGCTGAGAGGGGAGAAGTTTAGCTGCAGAAATTCCTCTCAACATGGCCGCCGTTGTTTGTTACTAAATCCCCTTTCGTTTGCTGTCCCGACCCAACAACCTGTGCCGAGGGCGGGAGGGGGAAAGCCCCGCCGGACCCCCCCCCAAATCGGCCCAAAAGGCAGCCGGGCTCCCCCGGCAGCCGTCCGGCACCCTCCCGAAGAGGTTCGGGGCGTCTTTGGCAGAGAAATCGCCCAGCCAAACTCGGGCTTGTGGAAGCGCTCGACAGCCGCTGAGAGGAAAGGCAGCCGCCGAGCCCGGCGGAGCAGAGCAGGGCAGCGCGGCCGGGCCGGGCCGGCTGCTCGCCCCCCATCCTACCCATTCCGCGGCTCTTCGGGCCCAGGGGGGCTCTTCTTTCTCCTCACCATGGAGCCGAGGTGATCCGACCTGCCGCGGGGGGGGGGCCCATATTCCTCGATCCCGCGGCGGCGGCCTCTCCCCCCCCGTGTGTGTGTGACACAGCCCACCCCGTGTGTGTGTCGGGACAGAGCCTGGCGTGGGCCCCGCGGGCGCCCCGGCAGACGCGGTCCCTCCGTCTACGCCGCAGAGCCGCAGACACTGTGCGGGGCGCGGGGAAGGGGGCAGGGAGCGGCGCGGTGCCGCCCCGCAGGCGGGTGAAGTTTCTGCCCCTGTCCCTTCCCTCCTGCGGGGACAGCGGCGCCGCCCTCCCTTCCCCGCGTGTCGCCGCTCGCCCGGCCGGAGCGGGTTTGTTCGCTCGGCGCCGCTGCCCGTGGAGCGGGCGGCAGAAACTCCCACGAGCGTTCGTTCCCTCGGCGGCACACCCGCGCTCCGAGCCGGGCCGCAAGCGAGGCAAGGCTTCCTGCCACGGCCGGGGTCGTTCGGTACACAGAGAGCGGCCGTGCGCTGGGAAAGCAGCCGAGAGCCGCGGTGCCGCTGCAGTGCCGAGTGTTTGTGTGTCCCCCTGATCGAGGGGTACAGCAGCCTGCACTGCACCGGGAACAGGAATTGCCAGCCTGGGTTAGAGCCACCTGCTGCAGCGTCTTCTGTGACCCTCGCCACAAAACCCCTTCCTTCCTTCCTTCCTTCCTTCCTTCCTTCCTTCCTTCCTTCCTTCCTTCCTTCCTTCCTTCCTTCCTTCC
>JANHGL010011629.1:45658-91663 GCA_024611195.1 Ceyx melanurus | reverse complement strand
GAGACACTTAAGACCCACCTGGATCTGTTCCTGGGTGACTTGGTCTAGGTGCCCCTGCTCTGGCAGGGGGGTTGGACCAGATGATCTGCTAGCTCCCTTCCAACCCCTGACATTCTGTGATTGATACATCCATCCATCATCCATGATAGGTAGGGTAAGAAACAATGTGGGGAAAATTAGGGTTTTCTACTGCAAAAATTGTGAAACAGTCTGAGACCACTGTTTGTCAGGTGGAGCCACTGTGTTGATCTTCCTGTACCTGACACTTGAGGCATCTGTGTTCCTCCTTTTTTATTTTCTTTATATTTTTCTGTTATGATCCCTAGACAAGGAAAGATCAAGGTTATTTCCATTGTTGTCCTCTTTCCACAGGAATCCTCCCCAAGCAATAGGTGCTACATTCTATTTCAGTGTCTGTTTTCAGTGAAGCTACAATTGCTTTAGCTACCTGGACACAAAGCTCAATGACATTGAACTGAAGCAATATAGACTGCCTCTTGTAAGCTTAAAATCCTCAGTAGGCCAAACACAGTCATGATACTGAAATAAATGCACATAGGTGATTCCAAATAACATTATTTTTCCTTAGAATGTGTAGGTTTTGGTTTACCACATATCCAGGCATTTGTTTTTCTTGCAATCCTAGGTTTTATTTCCCTGAGTTATTAATACCAGCTTTTGAGAAACACTTTGGAGCATGAAAAAAGATGGAACTTACACCATAAACATGCATCCTTCTGCCCTCAGTTATCACGGTATTGTGATTTAAATTTGTAAAGCTGTGTCATCTGTCAGCCACCTAGCCAAAAATCTTTTTGCATTATTTTCATAATCCCACCACACTTAGAACGTGGGCTAAATATCACAAGACCATTACATCATTTTCTTAGCATCTGTAGCTCTTTAGTACTGTAACTTCAGAATATTTGGTGAAAGGCTGAACGTGTGTTAGTATGATGAAATCCCTGGTGTTTATCCAGACATCAGTCTGGGCAGACATGTAAAATACCAGGCTACATCTAAGCTGCATCCTGCTGTGCCAAAAAGAAAACTTTAATTTCACTTGGAAAATAAATTGAGAGTACATCATTTTAGTTCAGTGATCTAACAGAAGGAAAGGGAAATGTGCTTTCGAAAGGAAACCTCTCAAATGTTGTATGTTTGTAATTCTTGAGCAAGAAAAATCTGTATTTTGCCTTGCAGCTCCAGCAGTTGCCTGTACAGCAATTATTAATGTGGACTTGCTGTGCCTGATCTCAAAATCCCTGTGTTTCCAGGTAGTGTTTTCTAACTAGCTCTACTACTATGGATACTGATATAATCATTCACAACTGGCTAGCTGGAACTCTAAGTCAGGAAGGCTTGTTTCTGAAAGATCATGTGTGTTTTCAAGTGTAAAAGAACTTGCAGTACTTTCTGTTGTAAATCATCAAAAGGTTTGCAGCATTCAGTGTAATCTATATAAAATTATTTGGGCTTGTTGATGCAGCAGAAGGCTGGTAGAGAACTTCAGAGGCACCTCTTCAAACATCATACAGCTCAACTCTAGATTTTTAGAGCATTCTAAGTATTTAATCTGGCTGCTAAACAAGCAAGTAATGTAATACTGCCTGCTAATTTCTTCCTCAAGCTATTAGTTGTATAAGTACAAATTTTTAGTAGTATAAATGATGTTGAGTCCCAGCTGAAACTCTGTTTCCTCAACCTTTTGCTTTCTTTGAAGTCATTGATAGATTTGCCAATGACATCAGTGAGACAAGGATTTCATACAAGTACTTTGTGATGGAGAAGACAATGTTTCTCATTAAACATTGTTCAGAAAGTTAATTTCCCTCACTTTTAGCATTTAAATTATTCTTTCCATGTGAATTTGTCAGAGTAACTAGCAGATATCCTTCATTTTTTTCCTACTTGTGTTCCTGCTCTAGCAGGGTGGTTGGACTAGACGATCTTCTAGCTCCCTTCCAACCCCTAACATTCTGTGATTGTGACAGTAAGCTTAGCAAAAAACACCTACAATAAGCATAAAGCACAATTTAATTAAAAAAAATAATAATTTCAATGTGCCATTTAGCTTGGATTTGTGTTCTATGCTAAGCCTTAAATTGCATTTTGGGAGTTATCTTGGCAATCTTTTCCAGTTTGTTGAAAATCTTGAATCCTTCCAGTCAACCTTGTGTTTCAGATTCACTCAACAAAGAGCAATCTCTGGTAGGTTCACTGAGACTGTTTGGTCCTCTATGCATTATAGGATAAAATAAGCATATACTGGTAAAATGACAGTCTTTTCTTAGTCTTCCTATATCCCACACCCATGGTTTTTTCACCTGCCAAATTCAAACAAATCTTATCTAAACAATTAAGATAAGTATTGAAGTACTCTCTATAGTCAAATCAGCAAACCTCTCAAAACCAGAACTGAAATACAATCTCTCTAAATTAAACAGTCTACAATGGCAATCATGTTTGTATTTAAACATTTTATTCTGAAAGGATTACAGCATTAGTCTCCTTTTTTTTTTTTTTCCTGCCTAGACAAGAAGGCGACATACTGAGTCAAACAAAATATATTTGTTCTCTAAGAACTGAACTTGCACACTTTTTATAAACAAACTGTATAGGTGTATGAAGTTAGACTTCACATAATCAGTAACTGCTGTCCTTAACATAGTAGGCAATTGTTTGAAATGTATGTAATGTAACTATTTGTAATAATTATGTACAGCTAACTTGAAAATCTAGTTATACATTTAGTTGTATTTCTGTATATGTGTTTATACATATGTAAAAAAAAAAGGTATTGATTGACAATTGTATCACTGTGTATTATGAATGAAATGTTAGGGAATAGGAATGTTTTTAAAATAACTACATTTCTACAGTGTTTATAAGAGAAGAATCAGTGCAGAAGTGATGCTAAAGAGATGAAGCCTCCTCCTTCTGGTGCATCATCTTTTGCAAATGAATATTCTTTCTTAATTGCTAATTACTTTGTTGCTTCCCAGTTACATGAGTGCGTGTTCTTCTTGATAGTATTTAAAAATTATAAAGCCTTTAAAAACAATGGAAGGAACATCTAATCTTAATCCACGCTTGGAAATGTTGGATGCTTTTTCTGGTTTCCTCCACAAGATTTAGATCAAGGTGAATTACTGCCACAGTAAAACTCTCTGCAAGCAGTTCTAATTGCTGTTTCTTGCCTCTGATGCATGCCATATGTACTTGTGTTGAAGATCCAATCTCCACTGTGCTTTGTGCACTTAAAAGATTTCATCCTGAGAAAGTTAAGTTTTTTTGCTAAAAGATAAACATAGCACAAGGGTAGTGAGAGCAAGCAGGTAGGTAATAATATTAAATTGTTTTAATTTATGCTGCCTACCCAGTACAGCCATCTCCTACATACCCATTATCAACAGGCTCTTTTTTCTACACATTGTGCAAATCCAGATGTATTATTTTTTATTTCACTTATTTTCTGAGAAACTTTAAAAATTATACAGTTAAAGTCCTTGCATGTTTTGCTGTAACTTCCATCAACACAGGGACTTTTGGTTTTGCCACTGTTTTCCATATTTATATATACAACGTTTATTTCAAAGAGGCCTATTTGTGATTTAACTTTCTGCATTAGGAGATTCACATTCCTATTATTTGAGATAAAGAAGATTCACAAAAGAACAGCAGTACTTGTCAAACTGTTGAAAGTAGCACAGAGAAAAATCATGACCTTGTGCTATAGGCCTGTGTTAGACAAATGGCAGCAATAAGCTCACATAAAAAAAAAAAGCAATTTTTTAAGTTGTGGGTTTACTGCGTAACCAATAAAAGACTTCAGAATTTTCCATTTCATTGATTTTTAAATATAAATGTTAAGTTGGATTTCAATCTGGGTTTACTTTGCAAGTAGTTTGATATTGCATCATGCCATAATCTTTACATCAGCAAAGGAAGCCACTGCACTTTGATCTTCTAAGGCTCTCTTGGCTCTTTTGCTGATGAGAACATTGAGGCAGATGGTTTTTAATTCTATTCCTGAACTGAGCAGTTCAGCTGCCAGTCATTCTAAGAAACCTGATGAAATTGCCTATCCCAGAATGTTCGTGGTCTCCCTAGGTCTATGCCAAGACTATTTTTTCTCATTTGCTTGTATTTGCATGTGTTTTGGGGTTTTTTTGCATTTTCTTTTGCATTTTCTTCCAAAGCCATCCAGCAACAGAGGCTTCCATTCTGCATTCACTAAACAAACACAATTTATTGATCATAAATTAATCAGGCTATATACTGACTTCTATTACATCTATCAGAATTTATTATTCCTTAAGATTTTGCCAGTATGATAGTTTTCTAATGTTGTTGGGTTTTGACCATTTGAAGTTTACTGCCTATACATTATTCTTGGAGCAGCTTTTTTTTTTTTTTAATTAGAAATAACCTTTCACAGAAGATTATACAGTGTGAACATACAACCTACACATCTGCTTTTTTTTTTTTTTTATGCAAATATCCTTTTTAGATATGTGAAAATGAGTCTCATCAAATTTTCTACTACAGTTAGTTGAAAACATTTTAGAACAGAATTAGAATTTTTTGTTGCATACTGTGTTATGGGTAGTGATTATTCATTGTGTTGGGGTTTTTTTGTGTGTGTGTGAGAGTTTTTGTTTGTTTTAAATTATGTCTGTGTTCTAAATTGCCTTCCATGTATATGGGAGAATGTCTGTCTGCTCTCAGAGTTCAGGTATTCCTCTGAATATAGTTGTGTGCTTTAGATTAATCTCATTTTTAAGTAAGAAAATAATACTGCTTTCAGATGAAGAATCTTCTAAAGTGCTTAGCCAGACTTCCAAATTAATTGATATTACTAAGATTAGTAAATCTTTGTCTTTCTGCAAAAATTTTATTGCCTTCCAGTTTGAAACTAGTACCTAAATTGACTTCGGTATCGTGAATTTGCATAATTTACCTTTTTATTCAATTTTTATTGTAGAAATAATGGAGGGGAAACTCTTCCATTCTGCTAAAACATCTGTATTCTTTAGTTGCATAAGAAAGATATCATTTCTGTCCCCAAAGACAAAAGTTGAAATTCCCATGGAGATTGTTATTGAAACAATCAGAACATCAGGGAAGTTTAAGGTCAACAAGAGATTCCTGAAGCCTTTATTTTGGCTACAAACCCTTTTAAATATCTTTTGTGTCCTCTCTCCTTTAGAGTGTCAAGCAAATTTTGATTGCTCTTTAACCCATCCTTTTTCTGGGTGTATTTTCTGTTAACTGGAGCTTGTTTGAAAAAAAAAAAAAAATCATTGATTTGTAATTCCTTTTATTTTTAGCTGTACATACATTTAGCTAGACATACTTGGTTCAGATTTAATTTAATTGTATCTATGTGCATATCAACATATAATAGTGTATATTTATATTAAATAATTTTACATTATTAGGGCTTGAAACTGGTGCAGGCTTTATTGACAGCAGTGGCAATAAGAATGCAATAAAATAGAACTGTAAAATCTGAAGGTAGAAAAATTGATGTTTGTAATTTCTGTTGTTATTTTGCCACCACATATTGAATCCTTCAGCGAGATATTTGTGTAATGGTGCTGACTGCAGGGAGAGGGCACATTGAGCTTGTAAGTTTGGCTGTGTAAGCAAACATGGTCTTTATCGGTTCAAATTGTCTAGATAATGAAATTAAACATGCAAGGAGTGATTTATTTTTTCAATTATCATGTTCTGCAAGATGATGCAGTACCTTCAAGAAACAGAAACTCATTGGCTGATTCCTCAGAGTAGGGGGAGCAAGACCCACTTGGATCTGTTCCTGGGTGACTTGGTCTAGGTGCCCCTGCTCTGGCAGGGGGGTTGGACTAGATGATCTTCTAGCTCCCTTCCAACCCCTCACATTCTGTGAACACTGAAAAATCCTAGTGAGATGCTATATTGCTGTTTATGAACATATACATCCTTATAAAAATATCTAGAAATGCATTTATCTTTTGAAGGGGATGATTTGAAACCTATATCCTAGGATCTAATTTCTCCAAGTCCTTGTCTCTGACTGATTTGTTTTAAGCAGCTCCCTGAAGTATGTACACTTTTCTGCATACCTGTGTTCTTGAAAGTACACAGAGCTGGCACCATTGTGTTTGCCAGGCATTCTCTTATCTGCTGCAAGCATTCAAACAAAAGTGTTCTGTTGCTCCCTGAGTAATCCTGTGGGTGATCTTAACACTGAGCAAAAAAAGATCAGAGCAGAACTTATGTAATATTTCTTAGTGTAGAAGTAGTCTCTGGAAGAAAGGGGATTGGGGGAGTGGAGCAGGAAGAAGGCAGCCACAACTTGAAATAAATAGTTGAAGGGTTGTGAATGTGTTCATATATGAAAATATTGCATAAGCATAAAAATGTTGAAATGTAGGGTAATACAGAGTTTCATAATATAGCCTGGTTTTAATAAAGCTGTTTGTGTATAGGCTTTGACATACATGTTTTTTTAGAGCTCTCAAACCAGTTTAGACACACTTTGTATTTGCATGTTAATTTTAGTCTCCAGTTCTACCGGGCAAATTTAGTATATTTTTAAGCATGCATATAGTTCTGTTGAAAAAAAACAATGATTATTAAATAAATAACAACATATACTACAGTACCTTGTTGAGAGGGCATCTTTAATTCTCTGCTGCAGCAAATATTACACTCAGAGGGGAAAAAAAAACCCCACAAACCAACAAACATACAGTACAAATAATCAGTACAAATCAGTACAAAAAATCAGTAGCAGATTTTTGCATGTGCCTCCTCCCCCAAATAAAACAAAACAAAAAACCATGCTGCTTCCTGAATGGTTAACTATTACATTGCCATTATCTTCCACATTCTCTTGCTTTCTGGCAAGGGAAAAATTGTGGGGGGAAACCCCAAACCTGAAAATTATAGGTTTTCCTAATTATTTTCTGTTTCAAACTTAAACATTAGCTTCATGCTCTGCTTAGAAAGGCAGTGTAGCTTGCTTAGTTTAATCAAGATCCATGCTTCTTTATTTATAACTTTCTTATACTGTAACTAAAACTAAGTCTCAGGTCTGGAAAGGGGAAATGTGATGAGTCCCAGACTTAGAGTGGTATCTCTAAAATGCTTTAGAGCCATTGGAAACATAGGAGCATAAATTGCATTGTCTGTAGCCTTTAGGTGTACACACAGAATTTCTCCGGTAAATTATTCATTACCATCACTTATGTTCTAATGCAACATTCTAAACTTCTTTCAAGATTTAAAATCTGGATGAAGAAAGTTGGATTTATCTGGCTTCTAAGTGAATGTTCAGTGAGCTTGCAAAAATATGTAAGAGGAAGACTGAAAATAATTATTTTCATGCTAATTCTTTGTATTATCTGAGAGTAATTTTTCACCAGGTTGCACAAACATTTCCTAAGCCTCATGAGCTGTTAGTGTGCCCCTCTGAATGATTTTTTTTTTTCTGTCCAGGTTAGATAGGTGGAAATCAGTCTCTGTGCTATTGAACTGTTTTTTGACACTGAAAAAAATAGAATACAGTATTTGTGTGGCACAAGAATTAGCTGGAAACAGAAAGGGCATATCTTGTATCCCTGCTAAATGTGTCAGCTTGGTACATAGAAGACTTGACCCTTATCAGGTGTTTTGAAATTAACTGGCTGACTTATGGATTAATCAGTTTAAGACTGAAGCCAACCAGGGACAGGAATGAGCTTTGTTGTGTGAGTGTGTGTGTGGCTGTGGTGCAGATTTACAAATTTTTATAATGCTTTCAGTTGGACCATGAAAAGTCTGATGTGAAGCTTAGCTCTGGCTATGCCCATACTTGTGGGATCGTGTTTGGGGGGAGGGAGGTGAATTCTTTAACACTTGACACCTGTCTCTACCAGGTTTCTAGCCCATAGTTTTAGGAATGGCATTAATAAAGTTAAACCCCTTCAGCTGCATGACCAGTAGGTCAAAAAAACTATTGCTGAGTATTGTGCTCAGTCTTCCTTTCACAGCTGGATTCTCATCCTGACAACTATTTCTTTTTTATTTTATCTTGTTTGTTTGTTTTATAGCTGTTGTGAACCTGGACAACTCTGTGGTTGACCTAGAGACCCTTCAAGCCTTGTATGAGAATGTGAGTAATCAGAGGAAGTCCATATCATGTAGGAAAACTGTAGGTCTATGTGAAGGTATTTTTGATTTACATAAGTAATATTCAGAAAGTTTGCAGCACGTGTCTTATCTTGAAGTGGCTTTATTTCCCCAGAACAATGAAAAGAATAAGCATTTAATGGCATTATTTGCTATTGTTTCTTTCATATAATGCATAAACTTTTATATAAGTATATGGGTATAATTGAGGAAAATATATGTTAATCTGACAAGACATTAAAGTTGGAATTACTAATATATTTTTTTGCTTTAAATGGAAAACAGATCAGCCCAACGTTATCAATGTATTTTCTTGAATACAAGACAGAAAAAGACCCTAAAAAACCACCAATAATTAAAAAGGACCAAAAAAACCCAAAACAACAACAAAAAAGTCCACCCCAAAACAATAATTAACTTGGAAAGAGCTTCATTATCCAATCTCTTGTATAAAACAGTGTTTTGAAAACAGAAAATTTTAAAGTGAATTTTATTTTCTGGTTTTACTTTCAGTTTTTAGTCAAAATACATTGGTAGTTCACTCATTATAACAATAATGTCCAATAAAAAAGTGTAAGCAATGAGTGGTGTTGGAGAGCCTGGCTTGTTTGACTCCTCCCTTATTTCTCAGTCTCATTCTTTGTTGATAGTGGGGATAATTTTGACTCATTCAACTACTTTGTAGCTGTTAATTTTTAGTTCTTATGGTTTATTTATTTGATTTGGATTCTTTGCTGGATATTTAAATACCACTGTCCTTGTTTTCTGCCTTTCTATTTGATCTCTATAGAACATATGGGAGCATTTGTTTTACAGTCTTCCCTCAGAATGTAAACGTTTTTTTTCTGATTGCATATGTCTGGCATGGTGCTTTCCCTTCTTAAATGTGAATGAAATTTGGGCAGTCTCCAAACCTAAACACACCCTAATTTCAAAAGCCATAGTCCCCAGGGCTTAATTCCTGTTTACTGAGGAATTATAGCCTTGTTAAACCACAGAGTTACTGTATACATTTTAGTGATTTTTTATAAACAAAGAAACCCATGCCCCACCTAAGACCCAAGCCCTCAATAATGTACTTAATAGTATTAAGTGCTATAACATCAAGTGGGAATGACTTTGTTCCTGCAGTCCTGGTACAGTTCTTACACATGGTTATGAAGTTTGCATTACAAAAAAAATATTTAAATATGCTGATATTAAGCTACGTATTAAATTCTAGACAATTTGAATGTAACAGTCAACAACATTTGGAACAGGTACTTTGATGGGCTTTTACAAACTCCCTAATGGCAATACTTCTAGGGGGAAACTATAATTAGAGGGAGAAGTTAGGTAAATTCAGCAGAATTGGCAATTTATTGTATATGGTTAGGCCGTATCAGTTGTGACAAGAAATGCACTTGTTTGCAAATAAGTGATTGCTTACTGTGAAAACAGGGAGCCTCTTAGCAGCTGAGACTGTAGCTGAAATATCAATTTATTGTATAAAACAGGCCTACTCCTGCATGTCATACCTATATTGTGAAAATAAGTGTACAAAAAAATAATGAAAAATGGTATCAAATGATAATCTTTCATCTATGGGTTTGGTCCTTTCAGATTTCTTTCCACTACAAAATGAAACTCATACTTTTAAAAATTGGACTGCTGGGAAATTGTCCACCCTGTTGCTATCTTGAAAAGACTTAGATCAATGCTTTCAAAAATCCCCAAAAAACATTTGCATGAATTTGTCTGAATTACATGCCTCTGCTTTTCCACTAAGGTTCAACCCTTCTCCTCAATTATTTATTGTGATTTAAAAAGCAAATAAAAAAAAAAAACACCAAACAACAAAAAACCAAACAAAAGAAAACAAACCAGGAATTACAAAGCAAAGTCTTAATGTTACTTTGCAAAGACCATAGTTTGAACACGAATTCTGATATATGACTGAACTTCAATGGAATATGATAGTTGTTCCTAACCCTGGTGTCTCTGTATATACTTGTTGTTTCAGAAAGCTTTTTATAATATTCTTTTTAAACGAGTCACTCAATGCGTTTGAAATGTGTAATATCAACCTTGAAAATCAATTTCACCAAGAGAAATCCACCCCCAAATTTAAAAACCCACACCCTTTTAAAATGATCAAAGAGCTACAGCTCTGTTGCAAGGAAAGAAAAAAGGCAAAAACTAAACAGGAGCTATAAGATATACATTATGAATTGGAAAAATTTCCCTTATGAACTTTAGTAAGATTAAGTTTAGGGTAGGGTAAGTTTATATTATGGCAAACGTGGGAAAAGAGTTTAAGTTATGCAGTGTATTTTTTTCAGTAATTTCTATCAGATTTATGCTGTATGGTTTTAGGTATATTTAATATAAAATTATTGAATGTTACACTGCTTTGTTCCATTTATGTTGCTATATAATAGCTAAAATTCAAGGAAATAAATAGCTGTGACAGTCTAGAGGTGCTAATGTAATCAGATTAATGGCTTTTATGAGATATATCTACTGAATATGTTCTCAATACAAGTGTTGGATGGTAATAGAAAAGTTGGGTTTTTTTGGCATCAGAATTCTAGATATCTGAGACGAAAGTAGTGAATTTGACTTAAGTTTGATTCTGAACTTGCAGCATATGCTTGAACCTCTTAATTAAGTATAAACCATCTCTCTTGAGTTTTGCTCAGGCCTACTCATGCTTAGCCTTTGTATCTTTGCCAGTTGTTATTTCTTTGAGTACATAATCTGAGAGTAATGGTTTAAATAAGGAAGAGTATATCTGCCTGGCCTTTGCCCATGGGATTTGGTGAGGAAACAACAGCTTGAACATGCATGTATATAATAGATTACTGTCATAAGTACTCTTAATACTTAAAAATGTGTAGAGGGCCAGAAGAGTCATCTTGCTGTATATTCTAAAGCATTTGCAAATAACCATTCAGCTTTATGCTCCTCACTAAAATATTTTTTCCTCTTTAACAATAATTTAATGAGTTACAATATAAATTTCCACTGTTGTCTTCATATTCTGTGAAGTAAATTAAAAAAAAAAAAAAGTTTTGTTTTCTTAAAGGAATAAAGGTAGATATACTTATTTTTTTCAGTCTTACACAGATTCATGTTTTGAATCTATTTTGAAAACCTCCATGGATGTCAAAAGAAGGGTCAGAAGGAGAAATTTACATCCTATTTTTTTCTTTCCATGCCATTCCATTTTCCAGTACTGCAGTTGGAAAAAATAACTTCACTGTAGCAGGGAGCCCAGAAAGAAGTGAGGCTCTTTCTTTTGATTGGAATATTGAAGGAAAGACCACACAATATGCCACAGGGTTCTCCAAGAAACTAGGCAGTTTACATGTAATTGTTCTGCTTTATTAAGATAAAAATGAAAATCATTTTACTTCAAAAAAGTATGCAGCAGTTCTCATGTATACTGATATGTATGATAGTTCCATTATGAATCAACTATTTTTTGTTGTTCCATAGCATTTTCCAAATAGCAAATAAAATCTAAATTGCAGTAAACAATACAAACCTATTTTCATTTAGTTGAAAAAGAAGATATTTTTAAAATATGTATTTAAAGATCAGATTGCATTCAAATGCAGCCCAGCAGATTTGGAAAGAGAACTACAACTCAAGAAGAGTTTTCTTTGATCCAAAGACTTTATAAACAGCCAATGAAAAGGGATTTGGAATGAAGATTGTCTCAGTGCATGGTTCAATGAATAAATCTTTTGCAGATTACAAGTAGTCAATAATATTATTTGGAATATGTTCTGTTTTCCATCAGATGTATTTATATTTAAAATCGCTCTACGGACTAAGTATTTTTACCATAAGCAGATGCTAGGGGGAAAAGAGAAATCGATGAATATGATTTGCTACATGGTCATCTTTATCCGTGCTGTTTTAACTAGATTTTTAATTAAAACTTCTGAATTTGTTTTCTTTATTCCAGAGAGCACAGTCAGATGAATTGGAAAAAATAGAAAAGCATAGCAAAGCATCCAAGGAAAAAGAAAACGCCAAGTCTTTGGATAAGCCGGAACAGTAAGAACATGCTTGTGAAAGATCAGTTCTGCTTCTTTCAAACAAGTTTTCCTGCTATCATAAACTATCTCAAGTTGTTATATAAAGAACATAAACCAATCAAAAAAACCTCTATCTACTGGTAGTGACTCGTATAATTTTCTTTAATCACCCCTATAGGTTCCTCTATGAACTTTCACTAATTCCCAACTTTTCAGAACGTGTGTTTTGCATCCTGTTCCAATCAACATTTTCAGAAAGCATTTGTTCAATCCGGCGCAAACTTGAGTTGTTACAGAAACTGTGTGAGGTAGGTTGTGCTCTGGGAGAGCTTAATTTCTGATATTTAATCTTGTTAAATTGTACTCGTATTTCAAAAGATTTTACTTTATTTACTTTAAGTACTCATTAAATCTGAAGGAAAGCAGAATGGAACATTTTACGATCATAGTTCAACATCAAAGAGAATTTTCAGATTAACTTTTGATACTGAACTATATTGTCTTATTGCCATCAATTTATATCAGTCTCTGCAAAATAATGTACTTTCTTCTGTTAAAGCAAAAATTTCCCTCTTGATAGTGACACTCCTTTCAAATGAATGTTCAGTCCACCTTGTGTTTGCTTGGATTTTGGAAGTATACAACTTAATAATATCTCTGATATCTAAAATCAGTTAGAAATAGCAATGTTGTCTCCAGCTAGAAGAGATTACTTTAAATTTGCTGCCCCATGGAAAACAAATCATTGCTTTAAAGTGCAGATTCCATTCATATTTTCATAACTGAAAAATATCTGAATCTTTTTACAGTTTAATTTATTATTATTATTATTATTGTTATTATTATTATATAATTATTGTTATGGTCACTGTTACATTGAGTAAATGTTTTAACTATTCCATGTGGGGTTTTTATTAACTTCATGCACAATTCTCTCCTAAATTAAATATACCCTTCAAAATATCCACGAGTTGAGTTACTAGTTTGATTTTCTGAGTAAGTCATCTCTAATAATGTTTTATAGATTTCCTTTTTTTTTTTTTTTCCTAAATATTGATTTTGGAGATAACATTCACCATTCACAATAAACTGCATACTGTTATTATTTGAATTCTACATGTTGCAGGAGAAGGTTGTTAATTTCCTATAATTAAGCCTTTATATAAACATTATTTCTAAACATAGTATCAACAAATCTGCTTGTCAGCAACACAGTTGATCATAAATATTATTGCTGATGTGAACAAATAATTGTTTCTCTCTGTTTTGTAGACACTGAAAAACGGATCAGGAGTTATGCAAGTCCTGGGTTTGGTTCTTGCCTTTGGAAATTACATGAATGGGGGAAACAGGACACGAGGACAGGCTGATGGGTTTGGACTGGATATCCTGCCAAAACTGAAAGATGTCAAGAGCAGTGTAAGTTTATTCTAGAGTTCCTGTAGTTCTCTGAATGTTAAATTCTCAGAAACTGACTTTGACTCAATTTCCAAGTAAATGGTGTGAAATTTATGAAGGCAAATCAAAGGAATTCTTTTGTTACTATGCTTAGCTGATTGCACTTCTAGAGCTGGATGTATTTTTGTAGGAATAGGAAAATGCACCATCTCTTTTCATTACTGTGAAAAAAAACCCCTATGTTAAATTGTGTCTTAATTGCTAATCTGATGTGTGTTTGGTTTTTGGTGCTGCACTGAATAGTCCTTATTTTTCCTGTAATCAGAAGCAATACCATGATCCTTTTTCAGAAGTAGAAACAGTTATGAAAGAGGTCAAGAGCAACTTGATGATGACTCAAATAATTGAATAGGCATCTTGAGCATTTGGAATAGCCAAAATTTGTTCTTTATATACATCATGAATATAGAGTGTGCATTTCACCTTGGATCATAGAACCATCCAAGTAAAGAGTAATCACAGCAAGTACTTGTTGATTTAAGTTTTGTCTAGTGGTTCATAGAATGTTTAGGGCTGGAAGGGACCTCCAAAGGGCATCTAGTGCAGCCCCCCTGCAGTGAACAGGGACACCCTTAACTAGACCAGGCTGCTCAGAGCCTTGGCCAACCTCTCCTTGAATATCCTCAGACATGGTTCCCCAACCACCTCCCTGGGGGAGCCTATTCCTGAATTTCTGAATTTGTTTTTTTTTCAGTGAGTTTCAGTAATATAGCCAACTTTATTCTCTCCTACACAGGACAACAGCAGAAGTCTTCTATCATACATGGTTTCATACTATTTACGTAATTTTGATGAGGTAAGACTAAATTTTGGTCTTATAAATTCAAGCTTTAAAAATCAACTTACTAAATACATTCTGCTGGCCGAGATGAGGTAATATGCACAAATATTCTTTTTGATCTTAGCATGTATAAAAGCAATGAGTCCTATGTAACTCTTCATTTGTGTTTTTATCAGGATGCTGGAAAAGAACAATGCATCTTTCCTCTTCCAGAACCACAAGATCTCTTCCAGGCTTCACAAATGAAGTTTGATGACTTTCAAAAAGATCTCCGGAAAATGAAGAAAGATTTGCGAGGTACTGAACCTAGATGAAGTGCTGACTATATGTTACCCTGCTGCTATTGTTTGGATCATTTTGAGAAATTAGATGATGGCATAAAAATAGCTGTGGATTTTTGACTCCTCAGTTACCATTTTGTTTCTTAATTTGCTTTTCATGACCATTTAAACAATTATTTTTTTTCCTTTTTGTGGAAAACATGGAAGAGGTTATTAAAGTAAACATAACGCCAGTTAGGTTAAAACTTTTGTTTCAGAATCAAACAAAACAGTGGTTTGGGTTTTTTTCCAAAACTTATTTCAACAAGTCTTTCATCATAAAAAGAATTGCAAAGTGTTGGACTGTGTCCATGACAAATTAAAAAAAGTTTGATAATCAGATCCAAATATCAGATAAAATAATGTATATGGAATATTGTTAAAGACAATTGAAATAACCAGACTTTACTGAAAAATATGCAAAGTATTTTTTCTGCTGTTTGGGTAATGACTTCTATAAATGAACTCAAACTTAAAATAAGATGTATATGCTGGACTTTAATAAAGAACATGTATCACATATAATACATTTCTTAAACTCAGTGCTTAGTTCCAAATGTTATTCAGTTAAGCAAGAGTAGTTGGCACAAATGATGGCTAATATCCATTATCTTCAATATTTTTGCCAAAAGTCTCTACTAGTCTGGACAGTTATGTACCATTATGCTAAATCTTGGAGAGAAGGATTCAAATCAAAGACTAAAATCTTTATATTTCTTTTGCCTTGCTGATTTTGAATGTCATGCATCTAGAAACCAAGGAATAGTTTGGTAAACAATTAGTCCCTGAACAACTTAGAATGGAAGGTTCTCTATTAAAAAAAACCCCATGGTTTCCATATTATATCTGACTTTCACTTCTTGTGTCTGTTAAACCTTCTGTTTGGATATTGTAAAATTTGTTTTAAACACCTTGAAGTAATATTTATAGTTGTATCAAGGTTGCTCAGTGTGACCTTCAGCACCATCTATTTGCTGCCCTGAACAATCAGCACACAGTTCAGCCATGAAATTTTACTATTTTCTATTCTTACAACTTTCAGATAATCTGAGGTCTGCTCTCCAAGTTTGCACAGAGACAAAATATGCTTAGGAAAAAAAAAATACTTGAATTCAGGCACATGTTTATGAACTTCTATGGGTGATGATATCATTTCTCACAGGTTCATCAAAAATGTTTTTATTATAGACAAAAGGCTAAATATATTTAGACCAAGGTTGAAATTTGCACACAGGCATAAATCTCTTATGGAATAAATCCACACTGTGCAGTGATCAAAGCAGAGGTTCTGTAAAAATGGAAATTACACGCTTTGCTCTGCCATCAGGCTGCAGTTGAATTCTTTCTGTGTTTCCAATCCAGCCCTTAGGCTGGAGTCTCTGTAGTTAATGAAACTGAAGAATAACTGCAGGCACCATCACTCTTTCCCTCTTCTTTTTGTTGCAAACTTTTTTTTGGGCACAACGTCAGCCCCCTTCTGAATCCTCTCCTGGATATGAAATGACAATTTTAATACCAATCAGCAATCTCATTCATGACTTCTTAACAGCTCTGAGTGATGCAAAATTCATTGTGTAAAGAAAAGTGCCACCCACAATTAAAAATAATTTGTGCTAAAAAAAAAAAAAGTATAACTGTATGAGTATTCCCTGAAAACTTTGGGTATTGAAATAGTTTAATAGTTGTAACCCTTTCAGTGAGAAATGGCAGTCTTTTTTAAATTGAGTACAAGGTCTACCTGAAATGCTAAAATGACTACAAAGTGATTTTCCCCTGCATTTAGTTAATTTACTATGAGATTTGCTAATGTGCTTCTGGAATCTTATATGTTACTAGAGCTAGCAAGTGCTAAATGATTTAGAAGAAAGAAGGATGTAAGTACTGAGCAAATTCTGACAAAATCCTAAATAGTGTCCTCTCATTCTGAAATCAGCGAAAGTAAATGAGTATTAAATATTAATGGGAAATATTGTCTTTAAAGCCACAGAGATAAATGATCATGGATGCATTCCAGTTCTGTACTGAGATGAGTAACCTTGGACCTATTTTCATCAGCAATTAGATGGAAGATTTAATGAGAGGATTTTATCATTTATAGGGGGGATGTGTTTTGTTCTTTAGAACTGAAAAAATGAAAATTGCACATTGATTCAGGTAATAGCACCAATTTAAGGGTAGTCAAATATCAAATATCCTGCAAACACAGTGAGATCACAATACATTGTGGGGAGGGGCCACTGGTTCACCCAGGAACAAAAACATCTGAAAATATTTTATTTCTGTCTTAAAAAACTTTCCATGGTCATTATTCCAAGGTAAACTTCATTCCAGAAAGATCCCTTTGTGAAATTATGGGGCCACTTAAAAAATAAAATAAAATAAAAATAATAATTCACAAAGTAGTGGAGGGTTATTATGAAAAAAAAAAAAAACAAAATGTTTTGTAACCATAACAATAGTTGCCCATTCTAGCAATGGTGTATTTTTCCATCTAAACATGTCAGTAGTGTACACAGAGACATGCAGACATAAATAATCTTTATGGTTCTGTAAAACTTTGTCATCTTGCTCTTTCACAGCCCTGATCTTGGGTTTATGTTTATATCAAAGGAGTTGTTATGCTGATTTCTTACAAAGAAAAATCACTTGCCATGCTTCCTTCCCTTTTGACTGTGGAAGCTTCTGGCCTTTAAAAAGTATTTATGGACTGTATGCCTTGCAGTTTGTAGGTGTTAGAAGAGACCTTCTTTTCTAAAATTTCTGATTAAAAGCATAAATCCAAAAGACTTTCAGAAAGCAGGTTGTGTGCCTGTTCCAAGATTAATAATTCAGAAATGTACAAGTCCTTTTTGGATTTTTTTGGGGGGTAGTTTGCTTGGGTTTTTTTTTGGGTTTTTTTGTGTTTCCTTAAATTGAATTTAACAAAAAAATCCCCTAAGACTATAGTGGAAACTACACTAACCATCTAGCCATGTAATATCAAATTTGCAAATTGTCCAGTTTTGGTTGGTTTTGTAGGTTTTTAAATAATAGAGACTCTGAGGTTAAAGTTTATATATTGCCATTTTGGGGTGGTTTTTTTTTAATCGGCTAGAAGAGCAAAGATCAGGTAGATCCTTTTACTAACAAACCAAGTGAGTTTGGCTCCATCTGTTGCTCCTAGATTTCACAGCTCTCCAGGATTCTCATTTTAGCCTCTTTGACTCCAGTGCCATATAGTTTGTTAAGCAACTTGATCTGCTTTTGATCTCCTCTGGCTGTCAGCAACGTTCCTTGATGCAGTCATGCCAAGCAATGACTTCTGTTCCTCTATCATTCCACAGAAGAAACTTTAGCACTTGCCACATGACTTAAATCAACTCACCATGTAAAGAAAATTGGGCATCCAGGGTCACAAGAGCAGTGTGACTCACTCATTAGGACCTGTGTTGTATATCTATTATTATCTGCAATTTTCTAGGCACCTCAGAATGCTAGAGGTGGGGTGGAAAGATGTGGAAAATGGGTATTGACTCAATGAGTGTCTTAATCCTCTCTGCTCTGACAATCTCTGGAGGTACACTTGTGGTTTAGGAAAAATGTTGGATTTGTGGCCCACGAAATTCTTCAAGATGTGTTTAGTTTGGGAAAGAACTAGGACACTAAAATGACAGGGAGAGTTACAGTATTTATGAAGCACTTACAGCAAGCTAAAACTGTTTAGAAGCTATTCTTTGAATACATGTAAACATTTTAGGTTTACAATTGTAAGTTTATTCTTGAAAATCAAAAACTAATTATTCTTTTGTCACTTATTGCAAAGCTTTTACTGAGGCTCAGCTTGAAGGGAATTAGCAAAAACATCAGGCTGAAAATAAATTGACTAATAGAATCTTGAAGAGATTAATAATGCCATATAATGTAAACTTTTATAAAATTGAGTAGAAGTCAGTGCTTGTGTATATATTTATTTGATTTAAAACTGATTACAAGTGATAATGATGATAATTAAATAGTTTTTTTAGTGATGCTTTATTTTCCTGATGTGTTTACAACTCATTTAAAAGTCTCCAATGACAGAAGCTAGGCTGTGTGACCAAGTACATCTCTCTGATTTGGAATAAATGTGACTGAGAATGTTTATAAAATGTTAAGCATTTGTAGAACACTTGGTATTTTAAAAAATATGTTCCAAGAATAGCCACTCAGTAACTTGAGAAAATACATTTCCATTTTTTTTCTGTGCTTTTTGGAGTCACCTAAAATTATCTATTCATCTTGGATCTGCTACTTGTAGAGGTGGCATGTGCTCTTAGGTTTACTATCTGCTGTGTAAATCTGAGCATCAGAAGATCATACTGGGCAAGAAAAAGACTTTTAAAAGTTGTATTTGGGGTGGTGTCACTGTGGAACTGAAAGAGATGGGGTAGTAGTGCTATGCTGTGCTTTGATCCTTAACATTTCTTTCTCACATAGTTATAACTAGCCTTTGAAAAATCATCCTTCTTGCCTGTAGTAGTAGTAGTTGTAATCCCCTCTCACACACACACTTATTCTTGTGTCTTTTAATATTCATAAGATGCTGGGTTTTCATCACAGTTCTGATTACAGGACTAAGACTTTGGCAATATTTCAATTGCACTTCTTGATCAGGAATGGGACCAGTGTTAATTTAACTTCAATTAACAAAGTTAATCAGTCTGAAGCCATCAAGGGTCCCACTACAGATGACAGAAAAGGCAAGCATTCCTCTCCTAAATTTAGTGTTATGAAAAGGTCTTGAGTCTAGTCTGATGATCTATCTTTTAAAAGCTGAAGTTTTATTAAATGAAATCCATCCTAAGAGGTTTCCCATAAATCTAAGAGTTTCAAAATTTACTTCTTTGCTGGTACTCCAAGATGATTCAAGATTAGAAGATAGGGAACTGGAAGAGAAGGAACTGTAATGGAGAAAAAATTGTATTTTTAGAGAGTTTTAATTCATTGTCTCACCAAAAGCTTTTTGGTTAAATGTTTTTCTGTCCCGTTATTCTTTATAGATAGTTTTGATATAAATGGGATTTAAGGTTTTTAGAAATACATAGTTTATTTTTCTTATATGATTCTTACTTTCATATTCAGATGAAAATATGCCTTTAGTCTTTTATAATAAAGTGCTAAAATCTCTCAAGGTAAGTTTTAACTATAGCAAATTTTAACAATAACGAAGCAACATTAGCAGTTTTGCACATTTCTAATTATTTGTACAGTCTACCTTTAGAGAAACAGCTATTGTTTTAACCAGATTAAATATTTATTTTTGGCTGCATGTTATCAGCCATGAATCTCCAAATTCTAGTTGTTTGTTCACCTATCACTGAAAGGGTTAATTGCTGCAGCTATGCAGCATGCAGACTCCTAAACCTAAACCAGATGTAAACTAAAGCCAGGCTTTCAGTCAATCTGTGAGTCATATTTTACTGTCCTTAAAACTCTGAGCAAGGAGCTGTCTATGGAAGCCCTTGAAGACCCAGCAGTTCTTTAAGTCTTTACAATTCCCAGAAAAATTAGGAAAAGAAAATTAAGAGTTCTTTCTGTATTTGTGGCTGAGTTGAACAGAATTTGTCTTTTGATGAGGTCAGGATTATTTCCTCTAGGCAAAGTCTAAACTTTCTTACACATTCACAGGTTGTTGTAAGCAAGCCAGAAAGCACAGAGGAAGTTCTAAAACCAGTGGTTATGCTGTTATTTATTTTTCATGCAAGTAGGACACAGGCACATCTCCTGTGGGACTCTTGAGCACTCACAACTTCTGAAAATTAAGGATAAAATTTCAAAACTTCCTTAAAGATTAAAACCCAGCAGTCTATCAAGTCTCAGCACAACTTGTGCTCTCATGTACCTTAAACAGTCTTGAAAATCCACCTAAATTTTATAGGACTTGTATAGATAAGTAGTTTTTTTTTTTCAGAAGTGGTTAACCAAAGAAATCTATCAGACCTATTGTAATCAAGATAATTTATAGTTCAACTTGCTTTCTTATTGGGGTTGAGGTTTTTTTTATGGGGGGAGGTATATTTTCTTGTTGGATTGGATTGTTTTGGGTGGTTTTATTTTTGTGTTTTGAGGGTGTCTAAAAGAAAGATCATGCATTATCATCCTGACTAAAGACAACACAGTAAGCCTCAGGAGTAGCTGATCATCTGCTCACAGGTTTTATTCAAAAAGATGTATTTTAGGATTAGAAGAAATTTGTACATCCAAGGGCTAAAATTTAGTATCACAAAAACCTGGATGGAAAACATGGATTTAAAAGATATTCTGAATATTTTTTAGTAAGTCAGACAACTATTTTGATGATAAAACTGGGTGCATTTTAGATCACTCACCAGACTTGCTTACTGAAGGTGTCAATACTATGCACAGAATGATCTGTGCCTCTTTCTTTTATGTATCCATGTCTCAGTATTTGGCCATTGTGAAAATACTGGGTATTTGGGATTATAGAAAACTGAAACTTTCACCTTGCTGCAAACTGACATAGTTGTTGTTTTTTTTCTTTATTCCTGTTTGGCCAATTCCTTGTTGTGATATAACCTCCTACCTGGTTCTTGGCTTTTGTGGTGCCCTGAATACTTTTACTAAACTTTTACAGCTCTTCACAGCAGATCCCCTTTACCATCCTCTTCCTTTGATATCTGGGATGTTTAGCTGTGCTGTTTCATGGCAAGAAATATGTTTTGAGTATGAAGCCAAGGGTGGGGGGGGGAAAAAAAAGCAGAACACCCTTGATATTGTCTCATACATGTTGGTTTGTTTTTTTTTTCATGCTTCCCCTCCACATTGCTTAGAAGTTATTACATACTCTTCTGATATAAACATTATTTGGTATCTTATTCTTTAACTTGGACAGAAAGAGTGGTAACTGACTAATGTTTTCCACCCTTTCATATGATCAGCATTTTTATTTCTTCAGTTACAGTGAGGAATTCTGGTGAAAAAATGCAGAACATGATAAATGGGTGCTATATACAACAAGTTGTGCAATTCTGCTCTTGGTGCTTTTGGAGAACTTGGAAGCTTAGGAAATGTTTACAGGCCAGTTAATTCTTTTATTAAGAAATCATCCAAGGAACTAGTTTATTTTAAGCATCATAATAGTGATACTAGTATGGTAAGTATCTAAAGGTTGAATACTACATATGATATTTTCTATAAAGCAAGAAAAAGGGATTCTTTTCCTGTGTTTTCTTTTGAATTTTAAATGATGTAGATATTCAGGGTTAAAAGTGGACCTGAACAGTTATTTTTCTGAACATCACTGATTTTAGTCTTTTAACAGGAGGAGAGGATAAAATAATAAAATATAATAAAAAGAAACAAACCTTCACTGTATTGAAACTGTATGTCCTTAGTTTCTTGCTGTAAACTAGAAACTGTTCATATTAATTACATTATAAATTCATGCTTGCTGAAGTAAGAACAAAAAGAAAACTGATTTCCATCCCCCACTCCCCAATACCCTTTCAAGTACTAGAGATCCACATTATTAGAGCATATAGTGGTGATATATACAAGGCTAATGCTCTTCTCAGTGACATCCAATAATAGTTAAAGCCATGAGAACTATACTTTTATAATCTTTCACTTTAATAAATTTGCCCTATTGCTTTTGAACAATGCAAAGCACTTCACCACATCTGTGGTTTTATCAGGTATGAAGCCCTCATCTGGCTTTACTCACTAAATTAAGATTCTTCCTATTTTTTGGTGCAGTTTTTACATCTGAACTTTCCTTTGATTCAGGCACCTGGGGCCAGGTATATCAATCAACACAGCCTGGTATCTGAGTTTGTAATTTTGTTCCCATACATTTCAGCCCTAAATTTGTCTTTCTCCTTAGAACTATTGAATACATTCACTAATTTTTGCTACCACTCATTTAAAGTAACAGCCATTTAAAGTAACACGAAGGCCACAAGTTATCTGCATATTTTGGTCAAAAACATTTGAGTGGGAACATAACTATTCCTGAATATATTATCACAGTGTTTGTACTTGTAAATAGTGTGTTCAAGGCACATATTCCATCAGTTTTCACTGGCTGTACATTAATATAAGTGTGCCTTTTATAACAATATGCAGATCCATACTATGATTTGTCATCCTAAACTAATCTGTTACTTCAATTTCAGCATGTGAGACAGAAGCAGCAAAAGTTTATCAGCTATCACTAGAAGAGCACCTCCAGCCTTTCAAAGACAGCATGGAGCAATTCATTAGTCAAGGTAAATAATGAAACATCACTTAACCTTTTAATGACATTTCAAAGGAAAATTATGGGAACAGTGTTTATACTTTGTGGGCAAGGGACTGTTTATTTTGGCATCATAGAAAGGCGTGGATCAGTTTAATCAAATGCCACACGGTTCTGAATGATTTGCAAAATGACTGTTGTGCTGTAGGTGACTCACACTCTTTTGCATGACAGCAAAGACAAATGCTATTGGCTCGAGTGCATGATCTGATAAGTTCAACATTCCAGTAGAAAAAAATGCTACAACCTTTGTTCCTTGAATAGTTATTGAAGTTGGATCTGTTTCATTAACTTTTTTTTTTCCTAAGAGATAATTCTTTTGCATGTGCTGTAAACATGGGGTAAGTATAGCAATGGTACTTAAAGGCTTTCCAAATATAAGGAGAATCCATATTAAATACTTGGATGCATTTAGTGGAAGACACTACGAGGGAAAAGAGAAATATCCATGATGAACTAGCATCAGAAGTGCTAGAAGGAAAGCACTTCAAAAATGAGTAGGCTAAGTTTTAAATGGTTTACTAGACTTTTTTTTTTTTTTTTTAAAGACTATAGGAGACATGGATAACTTTAATTTTTGACTACTTGTATATCAGAGCATCTCTTAAAGTGCTGCTCTGAAAGTATTTACTCTGTATTGACCAATTGACTTCTTGATACAAGTTAGAATTCAATGCATCAAGGTGACAATGGCCTGATGAGTACACCAATGGAATTGATGTAATTTAATTTAATTAATCCATGCTTAGAAGTAACTCCATTACAATGAATGAATTGAGGAAAACAACCCTTTTGAACCATCAAATGTGAACTGAGGCTTTCTAAGCCCAATGTCTTTTAGCCAGACCTGGCAAACAGGATGTTGTCTCCAGCAACAATAGGTATGAACAGCTTTAAAACTGGGTTCTGTTTATATATATGACATATAAATGTTACATCAGTGACATGATGAAACGTAGCAAGTGGTTTACATTAGGTTTATATTATTATTTATATATACAGATAAGGGATAATCAAATCAAAATAAGTTGGTCTGAAAGAGATCACTAATGGTAGAGTGTAAATCATGCCCTATGTTTGCACATTAACCTTAATAACAGGGTAGAAAATCAAACATGAGGATTATATTTCATCAGACATGTATCTGTTAAGTTTCTTTCACTTACTGTTAGAAATATCTCATTCTATGCTTTAGCTTAATTGATGATTTCTGACCATGACTTCCAGAATGTAATTATATATCAGCTACATAGTAATCTGTTCTGGTTTTGCAAAGATATGCAATTTCCTTTCTTGATTATGTGTCTGTATTTTAGGAAAGGGAGGGGGGAAAAAAAAAGTATCTCATCCATTAAAAACTTTGCTGTGTTCACAGTGAATGTTGTCATGTACTTGACAAAAGGAGAAACCCATAATGTTAGTAAAAATACCATTGTTGCATTTTAATGAAAATAATAGGAAATGTGTATTGTGAACACAGTGGACTGTGACTAAATGCTTTCTATATTTATTTAAAACACGTTTTGCAGAATTCTGTCCTAATGTAAGAAAGACAAAGGTTAACATATAGGAAAAAAAAGAATCCCTGGTTAAGTTCCAAAAATAAAGTAATTTTAAAAACCTTTCATTATGAAATCCTTTGTTTTTACTTCATGGGATTGAATTCAGACTTGAAAGAGGCCATGTTTAAAGCAGGATTTCTCTTTCCTGTTCAGTGTTTGACAGGCTTTTGATCTAGATATTTTTTCTAAGGGCTTTTGTTGTTTATGTAGACATAATCGATGACTCTTTTCAGCTAGACTGCACACATGATCATTTAGAAAAACAGAGGGACAATTCTTGGCACCTTTTGGGGATTTTTGTTTATATAACATATGCTCTGGGCAAAGGAAAATCAAGCTTTAAGTTTTTTATCTTTTCAAGTTCCAGTTTCTCTAAAGTCAGAAAAAGTTTTAACTTCTAATTCAGATGAAAAGCATTTTTCATAAGGTTGAATAATTTGGCATGTTTATATGATGCTTTTTCAGAGTAGATAACTTGTGTGCATAATGGGACCAAAAAGTTCAAAGTAGCTAGTTATTTACAGTATGTTCACTTATACTTGTTGCTAGCAGTAAAATGGAAAACAGTTCTCCCATAGGCAAGACAACTTTGACACCAAATTAAATATCCCTGGCAAGGGGTTAGAAAGCCACTGCTTTATAAGAATAGTTCCTGTCTGGCAGAGTTATATATAACTTTTGAGTTCAGTTACTGTAACTAATTTAGCTGATTGTTACTATTGATGTATTAATAATATTTTTTTGAACTTTAACTTTTACATTAAATTCATTAAAGGAAAGAAAAAAATGTTGCATACTACTAGCTTACTTATGTAAGAAGGTTTTCAGAGCCATAATGTGGTAAATATGATTGAGGTTTTTTGGCATTGCCTTGCCAGCCTAGTCAACAGGCTAAGTAATCAGCATATTCATTACAATATGCAAAAGAGTGAAAAGATGATTTTTTCCTGATGGACTTCAAGGTCATTTGTAAAATGATCATTCTGCTTGATAAAAGGTCAAACTACCTGTTCTATTCTCTCTACACTGGCTTAGTCAATATTTCAAAGGATGCTTTATCCTTCTGTATTTGATTTCTGAGGGTCTATGGGACTCAAAACATCCAGGGCAACCCTCTCTGTTCTCCCATATTTTCTATCCTTTTTTTGGGGGTCCACATGCTGCAAATCATCAATCAGAAATTATATAATATGGTTCTTTTGTTTTCACAAACGTGTTGGTTTTGTTTTGTTTTGTTTTTCCAGAAATTCTCTACAGCCACAGGGATTAAAAAGGGAAAAAGAAAAAAGAGAAGTTCTACTTTTGAAAAAGGCAGTTGCAGAAAAAATGTTAGAAAATACTTTCAACATTTTTACTGTTTTCTTTGTTACATTGTCCTAACCATTTCTTTACAGGTTTCCAATATTTGATTAAGATAAATGTGAACAAGCTGGGACTCCTGATAGACTGTGCATCCTTGTCAGCCTAATAATGCAGGAAACTTATGATAGGAGGCAGCAGCCTCAATGGTTTTTCAACTGAGATTCTATGAATTGTGCACATCACAGACTTCACATTGGAGCAAGTCATCCAATACCTTATTCAGAACCAATATAATTCAGTTTATACTTTAGGAAAAACATTATGGTGCAGAAAATTTAAGCACTAGAACGCATTGCTTATAGAAGCAGTAAAACCAGTTTTCTGATGTCTAGCTAGTTAATCTAAAAATATTGGGAATCATTCTACTATGATTGCATGGCCAGAAGTACAAGATAACCATTCAACCTGTAGTGCCTTTGAGTTTTTGCAAAATCCTGCAGTTCTGCTCTTGTTAGTGAATGCCAGCCACAGGTTTCATTCTGCTGGACCCAAGAACACAGACTCTTCTCCAGACCCAAATTCTAACCACATCTTTGTGACCTTGTGAAGTAAAGATACTAAAATTGTCCTCTTGGGTGAGCTGCCTGTAACCATCTCCCTCTTTTGCCAGAAAGAACATTAACAGTTTCCAAACTGTTACTAAATTAACGTATAAATCACAAAGTGTAATGGATTTATCACTGTAGCTGCAAGCAGATAGTTGGCTGTGACTTGTTCTTTTAGGTCAAGCAGCAAAAGGTTGTGCATCCTCAAATGATGGATTGCAAACAAGACTAGAGTATCAGACTGCATCGTGGATGGCTGGGTTCAGTTCCTGGCTCCAGAAATATTGTAGATGATTGAGAATGAATGTTGCAAGGGTAATCTTAATGCTGGCATTTTCTAAACCAGAATGATTGATTTTGCAGTTTCTCTTTTCTTTAAATACTGCATTTATAATTTGATTAATATAGGGGAGAGCATAGCAGTAAAAAATCTTTCTTTACCTAATTTGTGAAAAGTATTATTAAAACACCATTTGGAATATATAGGAATAAATGCTTTTTGTTTTCTTTAGAAACAGTGCACAGAATATTAAGGGATTGGATATTAGTAGATTTATGTGAAAACATTATCTTTAAATATTATTGTTCATCATCAAAATATACTCAGTACAAGGATTTTATTTTTTTTTTTTCATTTTAGAATAAACTGTTAGAGGAACATGAAGAGGAAAAAACACAGTGACTAGAAAAAAAAGATGCAGGAATTCACAATTAAATAATCTAATTCCATAAATGTTTACATTTTATGTTAGTATTCTTTTTGTTGGATTATTGAAAGAGCTTTTAAAACTTATTCCTTGAGTGCCGAAAATATTTTTTTAATCTCACACTGACATCTTAATGCTAATAAATAGTTTAATGTCAGTAGTGTATAAACTTGTCCCTACCTCAGATGTCAGCACCTCCCCTGGTGTTCATTGTTATATAATAATCCTAATTCAGATTGTTTTGTATTGGCAGCACTAAACTGGCTTCACTGGCTTGCCCTCCTCTTGCCTCAATGTCCATGAAAGGCCAAACCTGTAGACAGAGGTTGGCAGCTGCTCATGTCTTCGGCACAGGATCCAGTTTACTCTTTTTTTTTCAGGCTTCAGTGCAATAATTGGAGACAGTTTAGGTGTCGTAGAGTAAAAAGGTATTTTGCTATCACTTGGGAACAGCTCAATTTGTGAGCTGCTCAAGAAATGCAATGTATATTGCTCCTGTGAATGTGACATTGGTGGGGTTGGCCAAGGCTCTGAGCAGCCTGGTCTAGTTGAGGGTGTCCCTGCTCCCTGCAGGGGGGCTGCACTAGATGACCTTGTGAGGTCCCTTCCAGCCCTAAACATTCTATGAATCTATGACATATGGCAACACTATAATGAGGAGTCACTAAATGCACATAACGAAGCATGGGGGTTTTTGTTTGATTTTGTTGTTGTTTGTTGGGTTTTTTGACTGTTGGATCTGGATCCCCCTTCTCCATTCAATGGACATCAGATGTCATTTTTCAAAGATGGGTAATGAACCATCTTGCTTCCATACTGCTGCCTGATAAGGATTAAAAGGGAACACAAATAGCAAAATTTGGAGAGACTTCACTTAGTAAAATACACCATGAACAAGGGGTAGAAAAGATTTTCTCTGCAAGTTTGTTATTGTTGTTATTAACAAATAGGTTTATTTGAAAAGTCAGTCTCATTTTACAGGGATTCTTTTACATTTTTACATTTTATTTTACATTACAAAGTATTATTTTACATTTGATACATTTGTATATTTTACAAATCCCAAATTTCAGTGTTTGTGTATTCACCGAGTTCAAGCTGTTCTTCCTTAGATCTTGGTCATAAGCTATGTGGCTAGCACATCATCTGGATTTTTCCTGTCGTGTGAGAGTGTGAAATTGTGAAGTGCAGTCAGTTGGAATCAATAGAAATATGTTTGTATTTAACTTAACATAGGTTTTGAATAACAGAAACAGCATAATCAGGAAATCATTCAGCATGTTAGATGCTCTGTCCCAAAATATCTTAAAGAAACTGAAATCTGGATGAAGTATTTAAATGTTCTTTTTCATATATGTAAGTAGGAGTAGCTATTCTTCATGCTTACAACCTTCTATTAATTTACAGTAAGAAATACAGAAGGATATAAGACTCGTGCTAGGATTCCCAAAAGAAATCCTGCCTTCTCCTTCAGAACTTTCTTAGCATTAAAGTATCTGATAATAAACTGTCCAAATGTCCTTGGATCTTTATTCAGTGTAAATGGAAATTCTCAAAACTATAGCACTGTAGCCTTAACGAGTCACTGAAAAAGCACTGTATCTGTAAAAAAAACCAAAAACAAACCAAATCAACAGAAAACCTGGTTTCACTTACAAGTTACTGGAAAGCACATTCATAACTAATTATAAACAAATAGTAGTTTATAATTTAGATAATAATAGAAGAAAAAAAAGCAAGAGAGGATTCCTGTTTTCCTCTGAGATTACTCATATGCATTCCTGTATTCAATTACCTGAGAAAATGTGATATTCCCTAAGAGTAATCAGGAGATGAGAAAGGATGGCAGTTTCATGCATCTTCTTTCTCAGAGCCCTTGGAAACTTGTTCAGCAGAAATAATTGCAACAGGTTCTGGGGCCAGACATTGACTACAGACAATAATAACTGAGTCAAGATCAAAACAGAAGAACAAAAGCTCCAAGAGCCCATTTGAACACTAAGGAGACCTCTAAGGTCTGCTTGGAATAACTTCTGAATCTGAAACAAGGGGTCAACTTGTTTTGTGATTGCTTTTCTAGTACATTTGCACATAAAGGACACTGAATATTCTTATTAACTGTTATTATTCTAAGTAACTTTGAGTCTATTTTTCCAATTAAATTATTAGTATTGTTGCATGTTCAATTTTAAGCTTGTTTTAATTCATTTTTTTTAATTTATTTTTTAACAAAGGCACTATGCATAGTTCAGAATCTAATGATCATCTAACTTTTCTCTCCAGTCTTCCCCAAAACCCACTTCCTTTTTAATCCTTTCCATCTAAAATGGCTACTTAGTTCTTCCCAGTGCCACTAATGCCCTCAACCACATTATTTTTATCACATAAAACATGCAAAGAGGACAAAAAAAATCATCATAAAAAAAAAAAAAGGCAAAACATATTCATAAATCTACAGGGGGAAGGAAGAGGTTTTTCTCAAGAGCTTTCTACTGATCCTTTGCTAGTCTGCTTTGATATTTTAAGGTATTTTAAAACACAGTGTTGAATAGTATGCTGTCTGCCAAATAAAATATCTGTAAGTATTATTTTGGTGTTTTCTGGGGGCATTTAAGAGCACATGGACAACAAAAGAGATGGAAGGAATTCTCATAGGAGCTCTGTCTTGTAAACTTGAAGCTTAGACCCTAATAATAGCAGTGTAACTAGATGCCCTTGCTGCTAGTGGTTGTTCATCCAGTATTTATCTTCCTAGTCATGTGCATGAGAGATTTACAGGAGGTGTCCTTGTGGCCTGTGGGAGACCTCAGGTCCTTAGATCTTAGTGGAGCTGGGTCAGCAGTCAGACATGAACCACATAAGGTCCCATACACTGTTTAAGAAAGTCTATCAGTTTTAGTTTTGTTGGGATTTTTTTTGAGTTTGAGGCTCTGCTAGAGAAGATATTTGGTATATTTTCAAAGTCACAGCTACTATTTACTCAGTGCTGCTCTGGTAAAAAAGATATTATTTTTACAGATCCTGTTTCATCTACAGCAAAGGTTTTTAAAAGTGTTAAGAATAGTATTTTCATTAATTTCTATAAGTTTCATTGCTTTCAATAATATGTATATAGCACAGGAACAGAATAGTTCCAGTTTAAAACAATTGTTCTAAGTATGACTTTCCAGCTAGTCTGAAGTCTAAGATTTCTTAAGATTTTTAAATCCTCTAGAAGAGACAATAAAGAGTGAACAGTCACATTTTCAAACAAGACATTTCAAAACCTGATAATAGTGACAAAAGATTTTATATGCAGTATCTTTCCATACAGAAAATAGCCTGTGCAGGCAGAAAATATATTAATGTCAATACCTTAAAAAAAAAATCAGATTTAATGCAGACTGTATAATGGATAAATTTGGAGGAGATCAATATAGGAAGTTTGTTGGACTGAAAATGTGAAGATACTTGGTGATGTTGTTAGTTCAAAGTGGCTTGATTCCTGCAGATGTTTTGGCATAATACTTCCAAAATGTCACTTGCCATTGAGTTCAGAGGGAAAAATTTGTTGTCAAAAATTGGCTTTTATGTCCTTACCTTTTCAGCTTTCTTCATTTAATTTAATCTTCTAGGCTTCTTGAAGAAGGAAAAAAAAATGTGCAGAAAAGTGAATTATCCTCCTAAATACTATTATTTTCTAGAGTATATGTCTCTAAACACAACTCTAAACAGGTTGTTTGTTTGTTTATTTGTTTTATAAAGCATCAAGCAGCATATTTAAGAAAAGACAAGAAGTGGTTAAGAATTTCATGTAATCAAGATTTTTTTATAACACATCAAGTATATTTAAGAAAAGACAAGAAGTGGTGAGATAGAAATTAGAACATCTGATGTGAATACATTTTGAAGAAATACATATACTCTGTACTTAAAAGAACTGATTGAAGATTCTTGGATATAGTACAGTCCTCATGCTTGGTAAGGAATGATGTAGGGAGGAAGGAATGTACTTGAATTTTGACCAAATACATAAAGTTTTTAGGAAGTATAGACTTTGCTCTAAATAGTCACCATCTTTAAATAATCTGGAAGTATGTTAATGGAAAAATCAGGCAAAGAGTGAAACATTATCCAACAATAAGGCATTAAAGATGCTTTCAAAAGAAAGCAATTACTTATTCAGTGTATGTTGCAAATAGTAGATCAGGCAGATTTGCTCCATGAGAGGTCACTTTGGCTCTAAAATGTTGTGTTTTGGGATTTATTGTTTTTTTGTTTTTGATGTGGCAATGGTTTTCCATATGACATGAGGCTATTTTTCAAGTATATCTTTTTAAGTAGATTTTACCAAATATATCTATGCCCTCAGGATTATGAGAGCTGCATATAAAGTCCTACAATATGTTGAATTGTATGCAGGTAGAGATATAAAACTAAGTTTTAAGTGCTTACTGATGTATTGCATGAAATATAGGGGCTAGTGTTTCCAGGTATGATATAGTCTTGAATAGATTTGGAATGGTCTATTTGGAGGTAGTTTAGTGTCAAGGATCAAGAAACCTACTCTTAGCAGGGGATTGAAGAAAAGATGAGCCAATAAATCTAGAATATTTTCATTTGGGAAAGACAACTCACCCAAGAGTGGGAACTCCTACATATGTCAGAAAAACCTGAAAGCAGCATCTGCTCTGGTCGGCTGGAACAATCTGAATGTATATGAAAGCAGGTATGGATGACTACAGGATGTATAATATTTTTCAAAGGAACCAGTAAGAATTTCTGAAGTGATCTTGCTTCTTTTGAGGCTAGAGATAGAAATTTTAGTACAAAAGAGAGCACGCAGATGTGCTCAGCTGCCATGTTGTCGCTGGAAATGAGAATTTTTCCTCTGTGAGCCATTGCTGTGTTAGGATCACTGTGGAGCAGGTAGGGTTTTTTTGCTTTTAACTTCACCTGGTGAAGGAATTCTGTTTTGTAAAAGGCAATACACTTTTCTCCCAAGATGGACACCTTGCAGCTGGTACTTAATTGAAGAAGGAAGAAAGCCAAACTAGTGCGTTTCAAGACACTCTCTTTACAGCTGATAAATTGCTTTGAAGGAAGAAGTAACAGTAAAAATGCATTTTATTAAATGAAATAATAAAGTTTAATGCGCTCTGGGGCACTTCAACTGAAATATTATTTCCTCCCTTACTCTAACAGGAAAAACTTAGTTGAAAGCAGTTTACCAATGGGTCAATTATCATGTTAATGAGAAGTTCCAGAAGTTGTAAGAGTTTCCACCTGCTTCAACATCTGTCTAATAGTTATTGTGTTTTATCCAGGTGATAGTATGATTTTTGGTAGTTTTGGTAGCAGGAAGCTTTCTTGCCTTGCTGGTTAAATCTTAAAGTATGCCTTTAACTAGCCATTTTACACAGCTTTCAGATGTTCACTGTGTACTAGTGCAAGAGCAGTCATATGTATATTTTCTTTGGACATGGAGAGATTCCTGAGTGTGCATACTGTATTTTTTTTCTCTTTCAGTGGTGCCACCTGTCGTCTTGTGTCAGCAGAATTTTTGTACTTTCATACATCTTTTTATGTCTAGAAAAATGAAAAAGCAAATAGATTGCAAGTCAGATTTACACTTAAATAATATCCTTATGATAACATTGAAAAGGTTTTAGAAGTGTCATGACATATTTGGAACAGCCTCCAAGGGAATTCTCTTTTAGAGAAAAATTATTTCCTTGCAAGACTGTTTAATGCCAAAAGATTATTTGAAGCAGGATGAAATCCCTCTCTGTGGGTATAGCAGCTGCCTTGTGCATATGTACTCATTACTTTATTCAAAAAATTCTATTACATCCACCTGCATCATTCAGAGTTTCTCAAGGTTCTTTTCATTGTGTATCACCCAATCTATATGAAATGGTTTAAAGTATATCTGCCTGAAGTTTTGATTTTTTTTTAGTTCCTCTCTGTACAATAATAACTTTCCTTTTTAAATGAAACAGAATTGGTCCATAATAGGGACATTCTGAAATGCTTTAATAAGCCTATTATGTTGTGCTTGCACTATTTCAAAAAGTAAATTGTAGAATATTTGCTCTATTGTTGGTGATTAAATAATTGTTTGAAGCATATGGAGAACAGTTGAAATAAGGAAGAAAAAAATACCCCAAAACAAACACCAACAAAATTAGACAACTCGGATTACTTTATGCCAAATCAATCCTGGAAATTATAAGAAGAATGAATCACAAACTTTCACATTAATTCTATGAATGTGATGTATATAATAAAGCACTGTCTCAGCTGGAATATGTTATCCTTCATTTCCAAGCATTATTTACCTGAGAGGAGTCCAAATTCCATTTTTCAGTAACATAATTATTTATTTTTAAAAGTTGCATCTACAAATACTTAGTCAACGTGTTAATACAGAATTAGATATTGGATCTCCTTTCATATAGGGACTTTGTGTGTAGTTTCTTCTCTCTTGCACCATATGATTTTGCAAGCCATCCCTTGACTTTCAGGACAGAAGTATGAAGAGAAAAAAAAAATACTAATGAAATTCTGTCAAAGCTGCCAGGTTTCACCTGGTTTCATATCTAAAGCAAGGCAAGACTTTTAAGAAAAACCCTAAACCAGTCCAGATTCACTCAACACTGGGCCCAGGTTCACTCAAAAGACTAGGAAGCTCTCACAAACCTTTTGAAGAATCTGGGCTGAGTTTCAAGTCAGTATTGAAACCTGTAATCAGGCAGGCTTCACGTGTTCTTGAATTTCCTTGAGAATATTTACCCAGTTTTCCCTCCAATTTTCTGTGGTTTGCTGGGATTTTTTTCACTTTTGGTAAAACAATGACAGAGCCTGAGTCTTCAACTAATTATTACTAAATACAATGTTTCCTGCTGCAAACATCCAGGCACTGCTTACCCTAGTCAGCAGACTATATTACTACTAATAAAAAGCATTTGCAGCATCAGACATAGCTCTGCTCCTTCTTCTGACTGGGGTAAGAATAGTGAATTTGTGTATTTTTGTTACACATTTCACATGTCTGTTTTAGTGTCAGTGTATATTTATAAAGTGGTTTGGGGCTTGAAGTATATATATAGTATATATTTGCTCCTTAATTTAATTGCCTTTCTTATTTTTGACAATTTTTAAATCAGGATTTCCTTTTTCAAAGGCAGTGTGTCTTCAATGTAGAAAAAAAAAATCTAATTATTGTAGAACTGGATAGGGAAGGTTCAATGAAAAATAGCTTAAAGATTCCTTCAGTTTTAGAGTTCTGTATAAATTCCATACCATTTGTTTTCAAGACAGTTCAGAGCCACTTTATGTTCCCAAATCCACTGACTTTTGGGAATCCTAAAACTGCTAAATTAGCAGGTCAGTAGTCCACTTAAATGGAATTTAAGTCCTGTGACATGAATGACCATTTGAGTCTCACCTGAGCACACATGCACAGAGCAATTTGTAATATCTCTTTTCACATTGGTGGTGCTCAAGTTATTATGCATGTTCCTGTAGATTTTCTATATCAGAATACCCATCTAAATTAAGTTAAATTGGTACCAAATAAAATATGAGAACACAGATGGAAAATAGATAATTTTTTTTCACCAGTGTGTGGCAGTGACAGTTTTGTAATTTTAATTTCCTTCGTATGATCAACATATGGTAATTTAATTTATATAAAAACAGTCAGGCTTTCAATATGGACCTTCTATGTGTCTTGTATGATGTGTCTGTGTGCAGGGAGAGGGAAAAGAGATTTGATTTGTAACTCTCAAGCAATTATTAAAAGCTTTTCTTCCCTTGGTAGACCAGTTTGTATATTTGTTAAGTTTCAGGATCATTATTTAAGATGTGTTTTTAACTCACTTTCATTACCTGATTGCTTTTTATACTACTGCAAGGTTACTTTGTTGTTTTTTTTTTAATTTTGAAAACATTCTTTGAGGAGTTTTGTTTTGTTGTGGTTTTTGTTTGTGGTTTTGTTTTGTTCTGTGTTTTTTTTTTTTAAATAGGAATATAAAAATTAATGTAATTTTGTTTGTGTGGGTTTTGTTGTTTGTTTTGGTTGGTTGGTTGGTTGGTTGGTTGGTTGGTTGGTTTTGTTAGGGTGGATGGGTTTGTTTTTTGTTGTTTGGTTGGTGGTTTTGTTTGTTTATTTTCCAGAATAGATGTACATGAGTATATCCTGAGGTGGTTTCTCCAGATTATATACATGACATATTACAGTGAAGATACTCCTGAAACATTGTCCTTATCATTCACCTTGTAGCTAATTCTTTTATTGTTATTTAACAGCTAAAATAGACCAAGAAAATGAGGAGAAGTCACTGACAGAAGCACATAAAAGGTAAGAAATAACAATTCAGTATAAGCTTTCTTTGAAAAATATGTTTTGGTAGAAGTTACTGTTTTGGCAACCAGCATTATTGTATTTTTGAATAGCAAAATAAATGCACTCAGAAAACATTTATTTATTGCTAACATTTAGGAAACAAAATTAAGCAAATAGACACTCAGTCTATGTTTATATAGCATATAATATATATATATAGCTTGCAGTAAAACCTACCATTTTTTGTGTTTTGGTTGGTTAGTTTTATTAATTTGGGCACAAAATATTTAAGGTGATCTTTTCCATGAGAATACAAAAACTTAAAAGAATAGTTTTTTGCAGGAAAAACAACAAAAAAAAAGTTTCTGAAATGAATAACGAATTGGGGAAAACGCAGCAATGTGTTTTTAGAAAAGCTCAATTGTGCAATAGATGAGCTGAAATGGAAAGTTAATCTTCCACATGAAATAAAGCCCAGGAAAATGGAATGTCTGCTGCAGGGACTCCATGGAGCATATAGCTGTTCATTTGTCACAAGTGAGAAAATGTTTAATCGCTTTGGAAACGATGTCTTCTCTCTTTATTTATCGTGTTTAGTGACTTTAAGAGTGTCAGTATGTAAAGTGTTTATCTAAAGAATGGGTTTCTGGCACATGGATAAAATGAAAAGTGAAATGTTTAGCTCACAATAGGCATATGTTCCAAGATCTCTCTGAGTAAGTATCCTGAGATGAGAAGAAAGCACACAGGTCTGTGTTTATCTAGCTTACGAAGGCAGACAAGGAAGGCTCCAGCCTGGTATTAACACTGAAGTGACATAGAATGTCTTCACTAAACCCCAAACAATGACATCATTCTCTTAACAATATTGATAAAGTGTAATAAAAAAGAACCTGGCACTTTCCAATTATATCCTCATTGCTAAATACTTGAGAAACTGTGAAATACTTGACAAATTAAAGTGAAAAGCACTGTTTTGGGGGAGGGTAAAGAAGTGAAAGAGGAGAGGGAGGAGGAGGAGGGCAAGAGAAGCTTCTATATATCAGGAGTCACAATTTTGACACCTTGAACTTTAGATTATGTCCTGTGTCCCAAGACATATAGCTATATGCTTAATTCACAGCACTGTATATAACATTTAAACAGCTTTATAATTAAAAATTAGCATCTTTGAAAACTGGGAAACAACAGCACATTTTCCATCAAGAAATAAATATGTACTCTCATTTATCTTTAATCTTTCAAAATGTGCTTTTCTTTAAGCAGGGAGAAAAAAAAATAGAAGCACTATTGCTTCCAGGTATGCTTAATGCAATTTTAGAATGAGATAGAGTTTGATCACAGTATCCACAGCAAGCAGAGCAGGAACCAAGATTGCAGCAAAGTTGCTGTCAAAAGTAATGATAACCAATGATTTATTTACCTTGCTAGGATAGAAGGCAATAGCAACAGCAGCAATAGAATCTTGCTGGTTTAAAATCAGAAGTGAGCTAGTTCACTTCATTCTTGGAAAAGTAAGAGCTAAACAACCTGACTAGAATTACCAGAAACAGCACTCAGTGAAGCTGAAGTCCTAATTCTCTGCCTCACTACCTCTATTCAGCTGAATAGCTATGAAGAAATAGCTTGTAGATTTATTACTTCTTTATAATACCTTAGTCAGTATTGAGTTCTATCTCCTTAGAAGACTTCCAGATTAGGGTCTTTTTTTTTTTTTTTTTTTTTTGATTTAACAGAAAACAAATTCAGAGTGCAACACTGATGTCTCTTCCTCTGATGACCTTTTTCTTCCCCTCTACCTGCAATGATTCATATTTTTTTGAAAAACCACCTTTGGGATCATTCACAAATTGAACTGAAGATGTTTGGTTTAGACCTGAAACAGAAGCCAGATATCTTCAATCCTTCCTGCTCTCACACATTGAAGCATCAGATTCTGTATGATGAGAATCTTTTAAGAAGATTACAGATCCTTTTGTTTCTAATATTTCAGATGGTATAACCCTGCCTGAATTAATAACATAGGTCACTAAAACAACAGTCTCATATCATGGTGGCTTGATTTGAGGTGAAACCATTCACCTTGTTTTTTTCTGCTGTGATGCCTAAGGAGGGCTGGATAGATGGAAATACCATGTAGTACATTGTTTTTCATACATCACTGGTTTTCAACAAATCTGAAAATTTAATCTGTTCTTTAGTATATATATTTGTTTTAGGAAAAGTCAAACAGAGGACTTTCTGCCTTCTGACATAAGTATCATCTGGGGAATTTAGGATGTGTGTGGCTCAGTATGGAATGCTCATCGTCTCATGTCAGGATATTTTTATTTAGTTTATTTGATAATTTTCTCTCATTACTTGCACATTCCAGTGATTTTTAGGCTATTAAGTGCCTCCTGAGTGCAGTCTCCCAGGCACCTCTTCTGTTTTCAGGCCTTTTAATAATCCATTTAGCAATGTGTTGTCGCTTTCTTTGCCGTAGCAACAAATGACATTAATTTTGAAGAGAAATGTTTACTTTTAGATACCCTGAAAAAAAAAAAAAAAAGGTATTCCTGACACAACACTTTTCACAGACTTCATTGGCTTCACTGAACATGAGAGTTGAGGAGGAACAAAGCTTTACACCTGCTTTATGAGCTGACAAGTTGATGACATTTAGAGACATAGCAGACAGTATGGTACAATGGCACTGCTGAAAAGCAGCACCTAGAAATGTAGCACCTAAGGCTGGTAATCCTTTAAAACAGTTGGTGTTCCCCCCACCTCTCTACCCTCCACACAATGGTTTGGAGCATTTCCAAAAGTGAACTGTAAAGTTGAAGAGAAAATCGAGTTAATGATTGAAATAAAGTGGTGAAAAGCTCAGAATGGATGGAGGTCTGGAGTTAAAGAAAGCAACTGCACAACACTTTTAACTGAAAGGCAAGAACATGCTATTGGACTCCATCTTTCACTACTCTTTGGCCATTCATCCTTTGTTTGTACCTTTACTGTTAGTTCTCACTTTTCTCTGGGTGGCTCTAAGCGTGCAGACTTGGATTTTATGGTAGCACATTTCAGACTGTAGGAATACATTAGTTGCATCAGCAAAAAGTAAATACTTGGTGAGCAAAAGAATTGTGTATAGAAGAAGCTTGCAGAATGTTAAACAGATTGGATCACTCTAGTTTGGTGTCCTGGCTCTGACATAATATCAGAGCCTGTAAATATGCAGTAATGGAAAGTTATCCAGTAGTTTAGTTGTCAAAGTCTCTTCTGAAATACAGGTAATTGATTTTTCCCTGAAAGGGAAAAATCCTTTTTGTCCTTTTCTAAAAATATATAACATTGATCAATGTTTATGAACATTAAAGTTGTAAAGCATTCCCAGTATTGGGGCAAGGTGTAAAAATTCTCATGAACGAGGCAGGTATAATTTTCTGTTCACACTGGGTGCTTTTTTATCATTTTCTATTCACATTGGGGTTTTTGCTTGGGCTAAAAATGGTGTCTCAAAGGTAGAGGGATTTTGTTGTTTTTGCAGCTGTTCATTTTCATCTAATGGGATCAATAAAACACTTTTCTGTTTAATACTAATTTTCAGGAGGCAAATGAGAGATGAGGGATACCAAATGTTTGGCACAGTTTTTTTAGAGGAAAGGAAACAATCTCTTGAGACCTTCGTTTTCTAAGGAACGATGTTACAAAATCCATAGTTACACAATATAAACTGGCAAATGAAAGAAGAGATTAATAATTCTGGCAACTGACTTAAACTTGCATATTATCTCAACTTCAATATAAGCAAGATATTTTTCTTCCTTAAAAATAAAGGGGTGAGGAGGACTCTGAGAAAAGTCTTACATTTAAGTGCTAGATCTTTTGAATGAACCTATGTTTATTTTTATATTTTCTCACTTCTAATTATACAGCATTGATGAGGCAGCAATGATATTTTGAGAAAACAAGAAGCCAAATGAAACAACCAACCAAAAAACCAATTCAACAAACAAAAACCCACCCCAAACAAACAGAAAACACCAACGATGATGTTGCATCATTTCTTGTTTAGTACACAGCAGGTTTGAGATGAAGCATTTCTGTGTAGGCTTCAACCTGAGCTATCTACCCTGTTGTTGTAGCATAGGTCTAACTTGAACTTTATTTACAGTCCTTTATAGGCTTGCACTTTGTGTTTTGAAAACAGCTTTAAACACACCAGAAAAGCTGTACATGGGCAGGTGTGAATGTCTGGATTTGCAGGGCTGTGCACGGTGCATTCATTTTTGCTTTTGAAATGAAAAATATTTTGGTCAAAATCAGAATCTCTGATAAATGCCCAATTCAAACTTTTCACATTATATTGTGTATCTATCATCATACAAAGATCTCAGAGGTGTTATATTTCTATAGTCTTTTATTTTCGGTCTGCTACCTAGAATAATTAAATAATATGTCAGTGCTAAGTAAGAAAAAAGGGAAAAAAAAGTGTTGGTGGGTACTGAAACATTTGCCATTTTTGCCTTTGACAGCTTTTTGGAAACTGCAGCCTATTTCTGTATGAAACCAAAAATGGGAGAGAAAGAGGTGTCCCCACATTCTTTCTTCAGTATTTGGCATGAATTCAGTTCTGACTTCAAAGACTTCTGGAAGAAGGAAAACAAACTTATTCTTCAAGAAAGGTACATTTGTTTGTTTGTTCAAAGGCTTTTCTCAGATAATGTTACTGGGAACAATCACACAGAAACCAGTCAACCTTACTTTTATTAGCATACAACCAATTGAATGCCTGCTGGAGTTTTCTTAGTCATTTTTGTTTGGGGGTTTTTGTTTGTTTGTTTGGGGTATTTTATTTTTGTGTGTGTGTTTGTGGTTTATTATTCTATCTGTGGTTATTTATTTTCCCCCAGTCATCATAATTTTTGAATGAGATATTGACATAAATTTGTGCTAAAGTTTATTGGAGTCCATTATTTGAACAGTGTTTTTGTCATGGTGTATAACTGCTATGCTACTACACATCTAAGGAATAGAAGAATTACTTCAGGTATGAAATTTGATTAAAGATTTCCCATCAGCATATTTAGAGAACACAAGATATCAAAGCATGACATATTGTAAATATTTGCTATATAAAGTTTAGATATTCCTCTCTCTGTTTTTGTTTGTTCAGCTGAGGCATGGTTTAGACTCAGGAAAGTTTTGTTGTTTTGCTTTGTGTTCACCTCTCAGAGAGGTTTATCACAGTCAAAGTCAAGTTCTCTTCTTTGTTTTTTAGGAATTAAAATATTTTGGCCAAATTGACAATAAGAACAATTTTCTGAGCAGGATAAATTTTTCTTAAAATGAAGAATCTTCTTTGGTAAAATAATTGTCTTATTAAGGTTTTTACATAGCAAATATTTTGCATCTGGTGATAGTACCTCTTGATATCTGAAGCTGTCCTTTAGGCATTTTATCTTGACTTTACATTTCTGCTTTTCTTAGTGAAAATTAAGATTCTATGAAGTGAAAGGACCTTGATATTGAGATGTCAAAAGGGAAGGTCTTGATTAAAATAATTGCTGTCCAAAGGTGCAGAATGTGCAAATATGAAATACAGATGTGCAAATAAGGAATCTTGGCCCAGATTGACAGAGCTGTAGGTGACAGAAATCTGAAATTGGCCTGTTGCCACCAAGATAAAAATTATTTCAAGAAAACAGATTTTCCTCTTTATTTGATGCACTTGAAAGTTTTTCTGCTGCTCAAGTTGAAGAGCAGGCTAGATACATTAATGGTCAAAATAACTCCATAGTTTTTCATTGGCAGCAAAATCCAGTGGCAGACAAGGTGAGATGTTGCTTTTTCAAGTACTGCAGTATGCAAACTTTGGTTAATTATTTACCAGGTTGCTGCCTGATGAAGCACACTTGAATTACTATAATTATTAAGAATATAACTTTATTGCCTATTTGTTCCTTAGCTTGATCATCATTCTTTCTCACTTCTTGGTTGGCTTTGGGATTGTTTTACCTCCTCTCCCTCTGCTTTAGTGTTTAGCTTAATACAATTTTATGCTCTGGGCAATATTTCTAAAATATTTTCTATCTCATTTTCCATATGTTTTCTTAATAGAGGCTGTTCCTTATTTAGTCTCTGCAAATATTAGTCACACTGTTTTACAATAATTTAGCCAAAAGCTTTTCATAGGTGGTATTTCCTAAGGTGGTGCTACATTTTGTTAGATACATTAGAAGTGTATATTTTAAAGAAAGCAGTCTGCTAGTTCTTATTTTAAACACTTTTCACATGGCATTTCACCTTGTATATTGGGTTGCCAGGGATTTGTATGCAAAAGATAAACATTGAAGTGTCAGCCTTCATATTTTCTCACAAGAAGATGGTTGGGGGGGGGGGAGGAATATGAAAGAAAAATGAGAAGTTGTGCGAGGTTAATAACAAATCAATTTTTTTCTGAAGTTTTCTACTGCTTTCACTCAGTACTCTCAGTTGAAATAAAGCAGAACTGGAAAATACCAGCTGTAGAGAAAATTACACATGGCAAACCATTAAATACAGTAGCCATAAAAAGAAAAATGTACCTGAAAATTACAGTGAAAGCATAGGTCTGCCAAAATGTTTTCTGAACAGTATTTTTTTGAGGTCACATAGCAATCAAGGCTAACTGGAGCATTCCAACAGAAATTTTTATCTTAGATATTTATAAAGTTCTCAAATAAGGTTGAAATTTCTGATGCTATCTCTATCCTAAAGAAGTATAATTGTTATTTTTCCAACTAACTTCTTTTTGATGAAGCAACACCCTTCTCCCCCTAAAAAAAAATAAACAAAGGAAAACCACAACCAAATTTAACAGGACATGTCTTGAGTTTTGAAATGTTTGTTGTTATCGTTGTCCTTTCGTTATATAATTAAGGTATCATTGGTAGTGTTTTGCATTCTTACTTTGAAGACTTGCAAAAGATGTCTGTCAGTATAGCTTACACTTTACATGTGATCAGCAAGAAAGCCAAGAAGAGCTGACATATTTCCCCTAATATTTTTTTTCAGTGTTGTCTGGGGAAAAAAAAAAACAATCAAACCCACAAAATATTTTGAACCTTGCAAGCTACCTGTTCAGCATCCTTATAATCTATATATGTATTTCAGCTGCCTCATACCCTGAGATATATTTTGCTGTCTGTATACACACTGTCAAATAACACACAGCTGCAATGAGAGCTATGTAAAAGTCTCACCATCTTAAGAAAGCTCTGAAGGATCATATCACCAATTTTAAATGCCCTTTGTTTCTCTTGTGGTGAGAGCAACTGTTTAGTACAAACTGACTTAACTATTTTCTCATAAATCTCTTTATTTCACCCCTATCCCAGTTTCTTTCTATTTCTGAGATAGAGATAATGATTTTTAACTGCAGTATTTCATTGTAGCCTTCTGTGACAAAGATGCTTTTTAATTTTTCTCGACATGCAGCAAAGGCCCACAGAACTATTGCCAAGTTTTTACCACTTTCCTAGGAACCATAACAAGATAGCCTGTCCTATGAATAAAAAGATAAAAGGTGATGAGGCAACAGCTAATACCTGCAGAGGTCATTCTTGAAAATTTATGATTAATTTAAAAAAAAGAAAAACAACCTACTTAAGCAACTGCTAGGAATGACATTCATATATGAAATTTGTGAATCCTTGGTAGCTAAAAACGCAAAGATTAGAAAATCTCCTATTGTTGTGGACAGCAATGACCCATCTTTAAGACTACAGCTTCATCATTTCCTTTTGGCCACGAGATGCACACTAGTCCATTACAGTAGCAAAAAGCAGCCTGTCCTTTAGGTGTTAATGTCTTAAAGAAAAGTTCCATTGCTGTCAAAGGTTAATATCAATATCCTTAGGTCTTAGATGCCTTCTTACTAGAAAGAAGGTCAATGATTAGGCAGAAGCACGTTTGCAGGGATGCAGTTGCATCTTTCTCTGCATACAAGTGAGGTATGAACACTTATTTCTTCAGCCACTGCAGCTCTGGGCATGTTTCTGTTTCTTCAAGACTGTTTGCTGTTCCAGAGGGTCAGTGAAACCTCTCAAAGATTTACCTAAACGGGGAGAGAAATTTGTATTTCTAGACAGGAAAGCAGGAAGGAGGGAGAGAAAGGAACAGCTATGGGAGCCCTGTAAGTTTATACATAAGGTATATATTGCTCACAGGCTCAGTCTGGCCCTTGCCTTTCTGAAAAGACATGCCACTGAGCAGAGACTGAGTGTGTCAGGGGTGCCAGCAGAGAAGAGTTCATAAGCAGGATCAACATGATGGTAAAATTCTCTAAGTCCCTGCTATCTTGCATCACACTAAGCTTGAGAATTTCTTTTGGCTGACTTTATTCAACCCTTTAACTCCCATGATAAATCTTTGACACGTTAAAAATAATCCAGAAACTGAAAAAAAAAGAATGCACTCGGGTCTCAAATGTAGAAGTTGCCCATTCCCATAAGAACAGCAGTTAAGCTGGCACCTGGTGTGTCACACTGTGTATATCTAGATGAAAGGGAGATTCCTGGCCAGCATGTCTCCACAGCTCATTGATCTCCCCCTGCAGAAAGACTGGTATGTCTCCCTCCAGACTCCTCGGCAGGATGATTTAAAACTTGCTGTTGAGCAATTTAAAGTCTGGCATTGGATATCTGTACATTGCACAGTGAGGAGCATATTGGTGAGCTGCCACTTCTGCTTGCAGAGGACGGCATTAAATCCCCTAGCACGAGCAATGTCCTCTCAGAGTAATTGAAGGGATATTTTGTTAACGCTTATAATAAGAACCAGTGAGTCAGACTTGAGAGTGAGAAATCAGGGGACGTGGAAATATGCATTTGCAAAGAAATGGGGATGGAAGAAAAGAGAAGAAAATGCATATGAAGTGGCAACGTGAGGGGGGCACGATGAAAACGCGCAGGATGTTTAGTGGGGGTCACGTTTTGCTTGGCATGCTGTTGTAATGCCAACTAAAAGCTCCAAATGTTATCACAGATCACAATGTTAGGGGTTGGAAGGGACCTAGAAGATCATCCAGTGTTATGTTAGTAAGTAGCTATGGGTGGCTGAATTTTCTCACTTGGGAACTTTCATCTCTTTATTGCTCTCCAGTCAAGTGAGTTGCATGCTGGTAGGCTTGGGTTTAAAATTCATAACGACATTTCAAATCAGAATGCAGCTTGTGTAACTTTGAATTGAATAATTAAAAGTTTGATCTTCAGTCTTTGAGAGTATTTAAAAATTTTTGCTTACACAAACTAGACTTCTGAGTAGAAAATAACGTTACAGGCATTGGAAAATCTACCTGAAAAAAGCCCAAACACACCCATGATTCAGAACCTACAAACTGTCCTTTGTGCCTCAGTGAGAGACAATTTACTGTCCAGCTGAGAGAAGTCGCTCGGTATTTCAGTATTTTTTTCCCTTCCTTGTGCACTTTTGGTGGTGGGTCATTTTTTGGCTAGTGAAGGAGAGCAGTAACTTTCATTTCTAGCACTGCTTTGGAGGGAAAATCTTGCGAAAAAGAAAAGCATTTGGATATAAATTTATCCATCTGGATCTTTGGAAATTCATTTTAAGCACCTAAGTGTAACATTTTTGAGGAGTACTGTGTTTTGAGGCAGGATCAAATACTTCCATTTACAACTGTAAGCCAGCTAGTGCATAAAAACAATAAATTTGAACAAAGTGAAGAATCCAATTAAAAAACTAATTATAAATCTGTGATCCTAATTTTTCTGACAACACAAGGGCTTCTCAGAAATTTCTTTATTTACCTTATAATGATGTTATTATGTTAACATGTTGCATTGCACCCTAGTATGTGTGTTGTGCATAAAAGGAGATAGATCCCAATCATCTCCTAATGAAGTTTCCACCCTGTTTCCATGGATATCATATCAGACTTGGGTATGACAGTTTAAGGTGTAGAGTGAGGTGAGCTGCCATGATTCCTGTCATATACTGAGCCTTTGGGGTTTTTAACCCTTTCCTGCCCACCACATATTGAAAAAAAAATTACATTAAGTGCATGGTATGAGTACAGGGAATAGTTTAACATGAGGGTTTGGGGTTTTTTGGTTCTGTTTTACATTTTGGGAAGTACCTTACTGTGTCTGCTGTCATCTTGAGTTGTGACATAATTATGACTGGGTGTCTATGATTTTTTATTTGATGCAGCAAAGCTGAAGGCCTCTTATTTATTAAGAGAGGGAAACTCTTCTGCACTGGAGACCTCTAATTCTATGGTTCTACAACACTTTTTTTCTTTTTTTTCTTTTTTTTTTCTTTTTTCATTTTCCTTTTTTCCTTTTTTCCTTTTTTCCTTTTTTCCTTTTTTCCTTTTTTCCTTTTTCCTTTTTCCTTTTTCCTTTTTCCTTTTTCCTTTTTCCTCTTTCCTCTTTCCTCTTTCCTCTTTCCTCTTTCCTCTTTCCTCTTTCCTCTTTCCTCTTTCCTCTTTCCTC
>JANHGL010011629.1:15881-45557 GCA_024611195.1 Ceyx melanurus | reverse complement strand
TTCCTCTTTCCTCTTTCCTCTTTCCTCTTTCCTCTTTCCTCTTTCCTCTTTCCTCTTTCCTCTTTCCTCTTTCCTTTTTTCTTTTTTTTTTCTTTTTTTTCTTTCTTTTTCCCACTGATCTATTCACTGATTGCTCATCATTGCTTGCACTGCCAATCTTGTAGCTCTCAGTCATCCACCACAGTACAACCAATGTAGCCATTAATCTGTCCAGGGTATGTCTCCATGTCCTCTGTAAAGTGGTAGCCTCCTTCTCTGCATATTCTGTTCACTGAAACTTTTCTTATTTCTTTTATATACGCTGCATTTTTTCTTTTTTACCTCATTTGCTGCTTAAAAATGTTTCACAGCAAACACATAGTTCCACATTCCCTTTCACTCATGAGTTTGTTCTTGATGATTATGTTGTCAGTTTTACCTCCAGTCTTGTTCCCTTATCATTTCCTGTTGAATTTCCTAACCAAATAGCCCAGAATGCAGCTAGATTCTTTGAGAGCAACCTGGCTTCAGTTCCAAAAAAAATAATGGAAGGTGATGACTATCTTTTCCTAGCGAAACCTCAATTTTCATGTGCAAAATCTGTAGGAATGTTATATCCAGCATGCCTGAAATTAGCCAAGTGTAGCCTGAAATACTGGCCACCTTGACAAGAAAATAAACCTCCCAAAAAAATCCAGTATTTGATGTCAGAAGTCAGGAAATGTATTTCAGTGGGTAGATATATGTTTGCAATTTATTAGAACTATAGCCATAGTTTAACAGTTTATTTTTTTACATTACATTTTTAAGGTGAAATTTTCTTTAATGCTAAAGTTATAATCTTTAAAATGTTTCAACACAGTATGCTTTTTTTTTTTGTATTTATGAACATCTGTGTATCTCTACACAGATAAGAGCAGAATCTCTAAATCACAAAGAATATGATTGCCAGGTGGAACTGAGAGAAACTGGATACTTCTGAATATTTCAGAATATTTTTAAGTATGTTGTGGATTGCATTAAGACTGAGATTGGTAGGTCTCATGTTCACTTCAGTTGGCCTCCATTTCAGTTGGCCACAAAACCTTACTTTAGGCTTGTTTGATGTGTTACACGCTGAAGAAAATCTGAAATGTATTCCCCAAAGTCTACTCTGTTGACAGAGGAGGGATGCTATTCAGGGTCCTGCTACAGGTTAGTCTCTGTGTTAACTGCTCAGATTAAAACATTTTAATCTATTTGTCCTTGGTCCTCTGAGCCCCAAAGTATGATTAATCACTGTGTCTTTCACCCAGCCATTGTCTGTCTTGTGGTCCTTGATGTAACCATGCAAGGAGCTGGCAAAGATGTCAAGATAGTCTAATACATAATCTTTGTGTTAGTAGGCAGAGGTTAGGTTTCATCAGTCAGTTTGATGGGGCCAGGTATATTACAATGTGCTTCTTATCTGTATAAAGTCTTTGCAGTCAGTTACTGAATCATATCTATGTCATCACTTCAACTCTGTTGGCGTGAAAGTAAAAGCTCCACTCTGCTTTTATGTTGGGAATTGTAATTTTTCCTTTCTGTTTTTTTTCACTAAAAATAATTTCAATATCTTAGTAACTGGGACAAAGAATAAAATATAAACACATTGCTCTGGAAGAGTTTTCAAAGACAGAGTTTTAAAATTTTCTGGTTTTGAAGTCTTGAAGATGTCTGGCCATTGATATTTTTTGCTGAGGATTTTTTATTTTTCTTTTAAAGGTACTACTATCATTATTAGAAACAAGTTCTCTCCAAACCAGAGAAACCTACATAGACTATTTTGGCAACATCTGTTTTATTTATATAATAATAAGCACTTAGTAGTACAAAGAGCATTGGCCTCAGCTTTGTTTTATGTTACAAAATACAGAATACGTGAGGAAGAAAAAGTCTTTTGGGTTTCATGAACTATGCTGTCAAACTGCAAAAAATAATGTCTGTCTGAGTTTATCATGGAAGTTTCTGTGAGCAGCTGTATTATCTAAGGCATATCACCTTCCAGCCTTCTCACTGTGCTTACATTTGTCATGTCTTAGTGCTTGCTAGTGAAGTGTAAGGCTACCAAGCCTAGATGGAGCCAGTAGGAAATGAATCTGTCTGCCACAGATACTTCAGACAAAATTATTAATGTTTAGTGGCAGGAAAGTGGCTCCCCTCCTCAGTGGATTGAATGATGTCAGAAAGTCTCGAAGTCTTGATAAGGTTGTGGCCAGGCTGCCTTTTGGTCTAGAAGGTAGATAAAAAACACTCTGTCTTTTGGGTTTCTAAGGATGTCTGGTTTCTTTTCCCTCTGTGCATGCCAAAGTTTTTAATCTTAAAGACTGTCTTGAAAATAAATCATAGTTTGTATATGTTTCTCACAATGAATATGAGGTAGAAGGAGGTGAAAATGCTGGAATATTATGGAAATAAGAAAATATTTCCTTTGTTATGGGTGACAATTATTAGACTCTCTGAATCCTATTAAGTAGCAGATTTTGAGCCCTTAATCCTTGGGTTCTGTAAGTGACTGTTCATTCACTTCTAGTTTTATTTTCTTTTTCTAACTGATTCACAAATAGCCCAGTGTTATATATGTTTCCTACATGTTTCCTTATTGTTAGGGCTAGTTGGAAGAGTGTTCTTTCTGAAAAAACATACAAGAAATGCTATAACTAAATGGAATACTTAACTTGAATATGGACAAACATATTTTTTTGAAAATAACCCCTATCACTGTATTATTGATGGTTCTGTTCCATATGAGGATTTTTGTTTTGAATTGAAGTGAGATGTCATAAAGAGCTGTCCTGTTTTATGACATATATTAGGCAGGCAGTGGGTAATCTGTACTGGAAAAGGGTATTTAAATGGGATGAACCAGAGATCCCCTGATATTTCCTGAGAATAACATCTAAATCTGTGTGAACTGGTTTGGTAAATATTTTTGTATGTTACATATTCTGTCATTTGCATGGTGACTAGCCTGAATACCTGCATATGATAGTTTTCTTATTTAAATGATGTCTCCTGATTCAGGGAGCCAGCTATATCTCTGTTTTTATTTTTAATTAAATTATATGTTAGACATGCTGTTTTATATGACTTTGTAAGTGCAGCTTTTGGTGGGATGAAATGTGTCTGACTGGAAATCATTTTCCTTCATTGGATGTAAGTAGACACAAAGCAGAAGAAAAGGTGGCATTTCAGGGAAAAGAAAATGCATTTGAATTTTATTGAATTCTATATCATTCCCATAAGCTTCTATTTAAAGATATCACCACATTTTGGCTGCCACTTTTACTGAATCTATTTAAATACATTTATATGTTGAATTACTTGGCTGTTTGACATTTTTGTTCTATATTATACTACATCTATCTGATTAGCAGTCAGATAGAAACAGCTACAGCTTGAATATAATAGGTCTCAAAGCCTTTTTTTTTCCCCACCTGTGCACATAAAGGTCTTCCTACCTTAATAAAATATAAGGCCATCAAATGAAGAGAGCAGCTTGTTGGAAGTGCTGGAAAAGAACTGACGTTTATATTAATATTTGAAAGTAAATTTAAAAATTATTAAAAGAATGAGGTGTGTCTGGTAAAGTTGGATAGAGACAAATGCAAAGGCTTTTTTTTTTTATGTGCTTAGCAGATCCAACTGGAGACTTATTTTCAAAACCTAGCCCTTACCACACACACACAAAATATTTTAAAATAACAGTGACACAAAGTCTGATTCTCACATTGCCCTCTGTAGAAATAGCAGACATACAAGTGGTCTGGAGATGAAACGCAAGGAACTAGCCAAGGATATATAATTTTTTTCTATATCATTTTACTTTCATCATTTTTTTTCACTGTTGGATAATGATGAAAAGGCAAAGTGCCATCTAAAATCTATATTGTTGGTAAGAGCAAGCCAATATTAGATTTATTTTTTCTGCTTTTGAATTTATAAATAATATTCTCAGCATTAAAAAAAGTACAAGTCTCATATTGCTTAATTAAGCAAAAAAAAAGTAATGTAAGTCTTTGAAGCTCAGAGAACTTATAACTTAAATCTGCATTATCATAAATTATTTTTAAAATAATAAAGAAAGGGAGCTTTCTTAGCAGTGTTTGGTATGAAGGGTAAATTTAATGTCATCCAATATATTTTAATTCCTGATACATTTGAATAATGAATTACAGTAAGTATTGATTACTTTTGTAGCCAGCATTAATTATGTCTTTGATTTTTGCCTGTCCTTGTAAATGCCAGAATCTGATGGCACAGTAACAGCTACTGAGTGCAAAATCTATTTTATGGGCTGTGCTAATAAAAATATGGGGAATAAAGTTGTCCACTTGTCCTTGGGCCTAAATTTGTAAGTGGTATACTGCACTGTCTTTAGAAATGGTTTTGATGTATAGGAATATTTATCAATTTTGTCTCTCTTCAGAGTTAAAGAAGCAGAGGAAGTCTGCAGGCAGAAGAAGGGGAAGTCACTATACAATATAAGGCCAAAACATGACTCTGGAATTGTAAGTAAAATTTGTAGTGATACTTCTGTTCCCATCACTCATTCTGCCATTTTATCTTGGAATTTTATAGAGGTGTTATTGGATTGGTTGTGGGGTTTTTTGTTTTGGTTTGTTGTTTGTTTTTTTAAAATGTTTATTATTTTCATAAAAGGTGTTAGATTAACAAACTGGAATAAAGCATATAAATATTACTCCTTAAAATACATCCAGCACAGGCAAGAGCAATATATTATTGCTCCATGATGCCAACCTCTCTGCATCCCAGTCTTGGTGTGGGATACACCAAGGAGGTAGAAAGGCATTTCCAGTCTTCAAATTTATTCAGTTATTATTGACATTTTCTACAGTTACAAAATTCAGGGAAAAACTGTGATAGGCACAAATTTATATCAAATAGTAGTGTCTTTCTACTGATCTGGATTTGTTTGGAATAGAAACCCTCACCATGATTTTGAAAACAGATGAACAATGATAGTAGAGGAATAATTCTAGTCATTCAGGCTGCCCAGAGAGGTTGTGGAGAGGTCCCTTCCAGTGCCTACCATTCTGTGTTTAGTGCACAAAAAAAATGTAAATGGAGTAACAGCTTTGTTAGGAATGAAAAAAATAGATTTTATTTTATGCATTTTATTTGAAACCAGATCAAGATGTTATTTAAAAAAAAGTATTGATATGGATTTCTCCATCTCGCTTGTATCTTGCCATGTGTAAAAACATTTGTTTATTTTTCTGAAAAGAATTATCTGTAAGCTTGATTATTCCTGGGACTTTCGGTGTTACTTTGGTAGAAAATTTGATAGAGTTAAAAGGAAAGTGAACATAAATATTTCAAAAGTAGTGTGCAGCTGTGGCCTACTTCAGTTCTAGCTTCAAAGAAAAATTATTTGTGCAGTCAATTCTACAGTACATATAATTGAACATTAGCCTATGTATTTCTGTGCTTTTCATATTTATGTGAGGTGGGTTTATGTATGCTCAATTTTCTCCTTTTAAAAATTATTTTCTTTTTCAGAAAGCAAAGATAAGTATGAAAATCTGAGAGAAGAAAAGGAAAAAAATAAAGCCATTGTTACCTGGTTACCAAAACTCAACGAGCCTGTGGGTGGAGAGTGAGGGGGGAGGAAACTACATCATCCTGATCATTTGCTTTCTTGGCCTTTTTGAATTTGCTTTTTGTTCTCTAGAGTTTTCCACCAATTGATGTGTTACTGTACATTCACTGATGAATGTAATCACTTCAATGGAGTGCCCAGCAATAGACTAGGTATGGACTTGAAACACCTTCCCTGTACTGTGTTATCTCTTTGCCACTCAAAAACATTTTGTAAAGTGTGTGACAAATAGGACAAGTCAGCATGCATCAAAAAGCAGCTTCTGCATCAGTTCTGAACATGCTGAAAACGACATTAAGTTGAACTTCATAAGAATGCTTTTTGATCCAATAAAATATTTCCATTTACTCCTGGTAACACCTAACACAAATACTTCACGGCACTGCACTTAGCTTAGGGAAAGAAATGTTACTCCTAGTGAATTGTTTGTATCCGTTTCACGTTGGCATTTGTAGTTTGTATTTTGACTCGTTAAGTGCTGTTTATACAGTATAATCAATGCTTTCCCAACTTGTTTGGTTGCCCTCCATGACTAAATATTTGTGGAACAAGATGTTTACTGTAACTATCTTTAAAATCGATAAGGCAGCATACTTTTACTTCATCTTTTGCCAGATAGTGAATGCCAGATGGTATGGGGGTCAGAAATCCAGCATTAAAAAACAGGCAAAACAGAAAAAAATCAGAGCATGTGACAAGCAGGAAAATAAAGAGAAGCACAGAAGTAGGATAGAATATGAGAGAGATTGGGCTAATATAGTTTGTTAATATATAAAGCAGCTAATACTTTTACATGAACTTTAGAAGGTATAGTATAGTTTTAACTGCTGATTATTTAAGTCAGACAGGCTTTTGGTCACATGTACGTGACTTCCCTTTTGGAATTAGCTTTAATTTAAAACTCCTTTAGAGAGTCATTAAAAGATGCATATGGGAATTGACATTTATGGAAAACAGCAGCCAATTCTAGTGACAGAACATAGACTACCAACTAATTGACACCAATTTCACACTTAACAGAATTGCAGGCTTCCTCCCAGCTTTCAGTGTCCCTGACTAGGAAGTTAATGATTGAAATCTGACTTAGGGCTTCCATTTTAGACCACATTTTTATTATTTCCAATTTGCAATCCAAAATGTACTACGTCCGTTTTGATCTGCTCAACCAATAGCAACCTCTTCCTCCAAGTCCAAATTTAAGAGCCCCAAACCAATCAGTCTGATAACATTTTTCTTTCAAAGCTCACTGATCCTGAAAGCAAACTGTGTGTGCAAGTGATGTAGATGCACATGCTCACAGTCTTGGAGCCTGAAAGACATTGGGGTAAGGCAAATGAGCTCTAACCTACTGAGTTGGGTTGTTCCCTGTCTAATCTAGCACATCAAGAGACAATCCTAGCTGGCCAGAGGTTAATAATACCCTACAGGGCATCATAAAAGGAAGTGTGAAATATGACCTCAGGAATCTGTTATTCTTCATATGTACCAAGCACTAGAAAAGATGTTTTTTTCACTATGTGAAAAGCAAGTCTCCTGTTGCTGACAAATCTATGTGAAAATCTGTACTTGTAATAATTTCTAGCAGGGATATAAACTACCAAGAATGGAGTTCTAAAATTTTGTGTTGATGGGAGTAATGTTACTATTTGGGGAAGTGAAGAGATTATTTGCTGTTACAACTAATTTATGGGAAAAAAAAAAACAAAAACAAAAACCTTAAAAAAAAATAAAGCTATTTTAATGGCACTGATTCAAATCCATGTTTGTATTTATGTAAACAATAGTCCTTTTCTCTTAACTTTGCTCCTGAGTGCAAGGATACAGTAGCATGTTTTCATTTGTAGCCTTCCTGTTCCCTTCAGTACCTAGAGTATGTATATTATTATACTAAATGAAATAATAGATCATCTAACAAAGATCACTATGTGCAATACTGTATTTAGTGTTTCTATTTCAATTTTTTTAGAATGTTAATTTATATAAAAATAAAAGAATAATTATGAAATAACTGCCTTCTCTCTTCCCTGTCAGGCTGTTCTGTTGTTTGCTAGCAACTGTTTGCTCCTTAAGCACCACATCCCATTCAGCCTTCTATCATCAGGGCAAAACTTTTGTGAAAGGACTGGTGGAAATGGGGCTTCTCTTTCCTGGCCTTTTGGAAGCACAGAAACAGTAATTTCCTGTTATGTGGATATAGTACTTTTTCCCCAGGTGGTGGTAGCAAGGAGCTTCAGCATCTTTTACCCAGTCTATGTATCACTCAGTTCTCTGGCTTGTCCATCTCTTCCAGTACTGCATTTAGCTCAGGTTTGTCATAAAATAGTCACAGAATATCTCAAGTTGGAAAGGACCAATAATTAATATATAATTATTAAGTATAATAATTAATATATAATTAAGTCCTACTTAATTATAATTTTAATTATATTATTTAAGTATAATTAAGTACAATTAAGTATAATTTTCTTGTGGACAAAATTCAGTTGTTGTTGGCCACCAACACAACATATCCTTCACACTTGCATGCAGTAGCAATGTAAGGGTTTCATACCTGAGAAGCAGATGTTAGTTCCTAACAGCCTGGATTTTATGAGGACCTAAGAAGATTAATGTTGTTTTGCTTGCACATTAAAGCCTTTCAGAAGCATGGCACTTTGTCATGTGTCCACACAGCAGTGGTTAGCTTTTTTTGGAGCACTTTTCATCATCCCAGAGCACTTCAAAAACTTAGTTAAGTATTAACAAGCAGGGGCACTGGGAATACAATTAGTGGCATCTTCCACAGACTGACTTTTTTTTTTTTCCCAGTTTTTCAGTGATCAACTTAAAAAGTTGGAAGCAGCTATTTCATGGAGAGAAGGTACACCAAGTCTGTGCACTGCAATTATTTTGTTGCATAACTAGGTTAATAAACAAAGCAGAGTTTTTGTGAAGTCCTTTATATCAGTTAATTAAGTAGCACCATTTTAAAAGAGTTACAGACCGAATAAGTGAAAACTGATGCAGAATAGTTTTTCTGAAGATAGTGTGGACAGATTGCCAAAGGAAGGAGCCAAAAAACCATGGTCCACACCATTCAAGTCTGCCACCCATAAATCAAATGGGGTTTGTGTTACAGAACAGGTTTCTAAGGCATTCTCCTGCTTATGACACCTGTACCTGACATTCATTCAACCTACTTGTAAAGGCATCAGTTGGTAAGTCCATTGCCTCAAAAAGGTGGCATCTTTCTGAAGAGAAAGGGTACCCATTGACTCATCACTCTTTTGTCATTCATTCCCAGCTGCAGCTCAAATGTAAGCTCATAAACCTTCACTTGTCACTCACTCCAAATTGAGGGAATTCCATGTTGTTAGAGCTTGACATTTACTGTCCCACTCCCAACATTGCTCCACTTTAAGGAATATTGGATCTATCTGACCTAAAGCTTGCCTTGATCTCAGATTGCTTCCACAAGAGGGAGTTTTTGGGTTTTTTTTATTACAGTATTTGTCTCTGGTAGGGTGGTTTGTCAGGCAGGAAGAGACTGGTACAGCTGGAGCTGGAGTCTAGGCTGTACCATAAACAGTAGAGGTTCAGGTGGGTGCTGGGCAGTGAAGCTACCTGCAAAGCAGGGGAGTGGTTGAGACAGGTGAAAATAAGAAAGGGGTATTGGAGGAGATGGCTGAGCTCCTTTGCAGCCAACTGACTGCCAATACAGGTATCTCTTCTGGTCATGTGAGGGCTCATTCCTCAGCATGAGAACTCCCTTTCCTCAGTGAAGTTCTCCTTCAAGATTATTTTGCAACTATCTTTTCTTTGTGTTGGAAAGAAGAAAAGAAAAAAAAACACACTACGCTACCTTAGGAGAGACATAACTGTCCCCATTCAACAGCTGACAGCCATCCTTACAGCTCACCCATAGCTTAAGATACTTGTTTTGTGTTGGCTTTGTTTTGGTTTGGTTTTTTTTTTCCCCTATGATTAGCTTGGTGCCTGTTACATAAGGATCTAGCTACATTTTAAGCAAAACCACTTAGGTCAGGGTAACAGTTGCTTCTCTTACCACAACTGGCAGCAGTTCAGCCTAGTGGTGGGGCTTTGGTTGTCTTCCTGTCAGTTAACCAAAACAAACAGAGTTTGTACATTCAGCCAGAATCAACCCCAGAATCTAGGATTAGTGCAATTTATTCTCTTGACTTGCAGGTATTTTTGAGGTGGTGGGGGACAGGAAAAAAGAAGTAGCTTGGTTTTTGCCAAGCTGTCAGTGAGCCATCATTTACCTGTAAGTGATAGGGGCAGAGGGAAGCTGGAGAATACACTGACACATGGACACAAGGTGTTGAAGCAAAGCCCATACACCTGGATGCCATATAACCCTAGAGTAGCTTTATTATTTAATCTATAATTTAATAGTAAACCTATAAAATAATTACATTATACTTAAAGCATTTCTTCATTTTTTTGTTTTCATTTATAAAACAAGAATTAAATACAGTTGTAACCATTACAAGCTCAACTCAGTTTTTGTTTGTTTTTTTTTTTTACATAAACGCAGCTCCTAAAAGGAGCTTTAAGCTGCAGCATATTCATATTGCAAACTGGTGAAAAACCCAGACAGGGCATAGCTTAAAGATAAGGATTCTTGCTCATTTTTCTTTATTGATGTTAGTAGGGTGCTTTTTTTCTCTCTGGTCCAAAAATGCTTGACTTGCAGTTCATTTCTTTCAAGTGGAGACTGAGATCCCTGGACCATTAGTAGACTATTGCCACCTTCCCCTCACCCACCCCACCCCCAACCAGCAGCCTGAAGCCTAGACTGAATGGTGCCCATTTGGTGGCTGGCATGACACTGGCAGCACAGCAACTCCTGTGTGAGGAGTCTCCCTGTGCACTGCTGCCAGACTGAAGGATCACAGCAGAAAAGCCACAGCCGTTCACGTAACAGGGTTAAAAGTCCTGCCCAACCTCATCCTGCCCGTGCCAATCCCCATAAACCGCTTGGTGAGCTCTCGTGGAGCTCAGTCCTGAAAGCCTCTTAGAGCAGCCTGTCTCACATAATAGAGACCTGTGGCACCCAACCCCTGGCTGGCTAAACACATTAACCCCTTGAAGTGGCTGTATGTGAAGAGTCTGACAAGAAAGGGCTCTCCCAGCAAGCTGGTTTCACTAGATGCAGATGCTGAACTGTGAGACATGCATCAGGGAGTCAGTGTGTCATTTTGAATTTGTAAGCTTCAGCCAATTGAGCACGCATGGGCTTTGGTTTGGGGGATGGGGCTGGTTTGTTTTGAGACATAGGATTGTAATGCAGCTGGGACTAATAGAGATCAGAACTGTAACAATCGGGATATACAGGACATGCTAAACTCCATCAACTGAATAACAACATAGGCTGATTTAAAATGAACTCCAAGTGTTCATGAACACTGATTATGTAGGACTCAAAAACTGAGTGGACCACCAGTACTGTAGCAATTACAACTTTCTCTCTTCCTGCTCCTACAGCTGTGACCCATTCCAGTGGCAGCCAGATGGGTTTGTCCTTTAACACTAACACATTAACATGGTTCCCAATCACAGGAAAGACACCACTCCCAAAATGTGATGATAGTGATGCAGCTTTTCTATTCAGTCTAGCAATGACCAAAGTTTTGTCCTTTGTCTGACAGTGCTTTTATAACTTAAGGGAATCGTTACCTTAAGTGTTCTCAGCTCCTCTCTCACTACCCCTCCCACCTTCCCTGGTCTGAGCAGGCATAAATAAAAGGTCATAAACGGATGTTGTCCTTTTTGGAGTAAGAAACACACACATATCTAACACACAAAACCTACTGCAAGCTGAGTTAAAGCATGCCCGTTTTAAGCCAGGTAGCTGACCTAGAGACTGAGTCTCTTAACATATTTTAATCTCTGGCATACTCTGCCACAAGAAAAATATACATGGCTAGGTCTATAATACTTTAAACAGTTGTTTACTAGAGTCAGGTTACAAAATAAACACTGCTGCAGAGACCATGTGTTCGATATGCTCTAACCATGACAGTATCCAAACCCACGCTCAGTCTGCTCTGTGGTCACAGTGGCTAACCCAGCAGCTCACCCTCTTCCCACTTGCTTCTTATCTGCCATTCAGACAAGGAGCCAGGAACAGTTTGTCATTGCACAATGAAAATTGTCTGAAGATGAGTCTCACTTGCTTTTGGCATGTGCCTCCTCGTTACTCTCCTTCATCTGCGTGCCCAGTCCTGGGTGGCACCCCAGCACTTCCAAGTGGGATCAGCAAGCCTTGGACCAAAGCATAGGGAAGGTGTTCTCATCCTGTGGAGGGGACTGGAGTGTAGGGCAGAGGGCTTTACTCCACACAGTGGAAACATTTAATGCTGGATTAAGCCAACTGGTCCTTTAGATGATCAATCCCAACTTCTGGAAGCCTGCTTGCGACTGCTCCACTCCAGAAGATTCGACTGCCAGATGATATTGGAAATACAATGAAACTTTATGGTGAAGTGCCCATTAAAAAGCATTTTTACAGTAGGCAAGCAACAAGGAGTCTTTCCTTGCCGGAGAGACACCTCCTGAAGGAAAACAAAACACACACATACATACACACACACATACATACAAAACAAAAAAAAGAAATGGAAAGAAGAGACAATCCAACAAAAAAAGGACAGTCTGCTCAGTGGGAGGAGAGAGACAGCAGTAAATCTCACGGGGCCAACACCCAGCAGTAGCTACATTCCTGCTCTCACAGTTTGCCTGAGTTGTTAAGATTCACAGACATGCACCGGCACTGCTTAACCTTCTGTATTTTCTTGAGTCGGAAAGGTGGGTCCAGCTCAGGGCACTCCAACTGCACGGTGGAAGAGGTCACCTTGTGTGGCTTGCAAAAAGCACAGGACTGGAAAGACTCCTCCTCCTTTTTCACGTGCCGTGGTATGTAGAAGGAGTTGCACTGCCCATAGCAAAAGCGGTTGATGATGGTGCGGCTTATGCAGCCTTCCTCGCTGACAGTCTGCCGAAGGGGCTGAGTCTTGCACCAGTCACTTTTGAGATACTTCCTCTCCGTGACCACCAGGGCCTCCTGGCTGGAGGCCAGCACCTCCTTGTTCAGCTGCTGCCTCCTCTCCGAGTGGTTGCTGCTGCTGTCTTTGTAGGGTGAGGGAATGGCGCCGGCAGGACGGTTTTTCCTGGTGGCTGTTACTTGAACCAGAGCTGCCATCACAAAAACAGCCAAGACAAACTTCCAAACCATCCTGCAAATGGCAACACAAATGGCTGTTAGGGGAGATGATGCACTTTCAAACCACAGGACTGTAATGGAGTTGAACTTCACTCTTTTAGAAGAAGTGGAGATCTTACTGCCTTTGGAATCCCACTGCTTCTCCTAGGACATCAGCTCTAGTCTAGGGTGTTTCTCATGAAGAAGCCAGGCCCTTTGAAAACTCACATCACTCCTGCCCACCCCACCAATATATCTCCAGCTACTCTTTCTTCCCCCTCAAGGACGCTGCTGCTTTGATTGCTGAAGCCATGATTTTACAGAGGCTTCAGACAGAAAGGTTTCCTCCTCCTCTGTGAAATTCTGGGCCAAACCGCTGGGCAAATTACTGGCTAGCAAAAGCTCAGGAGATTCCTGACAACACTGACAGAAAATTTGGGGATGTCAGGGGTGAGAACTAGAACACACAAGGTGAACTCACATCTGCCTCTCCAGAACCCGAGTCCCTGCCCAGCTTCATTCTACACAGGAGCAGCAAGAGGTGTTCCAAAGTGGGCTGGGTTTTATTGTTTGTTTGTTTATTTTTGTTTGGTTTTGTTTTATTTTATTTTAAATTGCTTCTGAAGTTTCTTGGGGTTTTTATGGCACTTACAGGCTTTCATTTGTTGTCTCTGTGGGAGGCGGAAAACGTGATGGATTTATTCTTGCAGTAAGAGGAAATGCTTAAACACAAATTTGAGGACTTCATTATTGCAGCGCCTCTTAGGCAAATGGTTTAAGAAGGTTTGTAAACAAGAGAAAATTCAATATTTATTTTAGAAGTTAAGGAATAGGGTAGAGCATAAGCCAGTTGCTAAGTTAAAATAGTCAGCCAGTTGGCCAAAGTGGTTTTTTTCCTATGGTTGTCTATTAGAATTTCTTGTTCTATGGAGCATCTTTTACCAGGTCTTGGCTGTTCATCAACCACTTGTCCAATTCATTTTAGTCATGGGCCTTAATGCACTTCCAGGATATCAGAATAGACATACTAAATTTCCTCATAAAGTCAATGCTCACCAGTGAACTGCCACAACTCATTTGACAGTTCATTTAATGTCATTCTCCCTAGGAAGGGACAACAGAGGGGCTCTAGGGTGCCAGCAGTGAGTGCTGCCCAGAAGTTTCCCATTCAGAGGCAAGGACACGTCAAGTCTTTCTAAAAGTGCTCTGCTCACCTTTGTTCTTAATGGACTGTATTTTCTATAATAGTGTACAGATGAAAGATTCATCCCTCTCTTCCCAGAAAAGCTTCAAATCCTTCCAAGTATTGACTTTTTTTTTTTTCCTTGAGAGTGATGCCAAGATAAAAAAAAAATACCATCACACAAGTAAATATACATATCTCTACCACTACAGACAATTGAGATGCTGCACAGGTACTCCTAACATGAAAACATGCTGTTGTCCAAACAAACACCAACTGATCAAAAAAAAAAGTGTTTGTGGCAAAGGTTCAACAGATGGTGACAACAGCAATTGCAAATACTTCCCACCTAGCAAAGCATACCTAACATATTTAATCCCTAGAGAAATAAAGAGACTACTGTAAGATAAGTAAGATAGCATCCCTTTAGGTGATTCTCTAAGGTTATGAGATTTCACTGTCAGATTTTTACTGAATTTCTAAGGGGAGAAGTTTGAAGTGCTGAAGAAAAGTGCTAATCCTATAGCTGTGAATGGAGGGTGGTCCGATGCAGAGTTAAATTTCACCAGATTGTGTGCTTGAAAACAGCATCACCTTCACATTGAAATCACCATTTCTAAAACACAAATAAGCTCATTCATCTGCAACCATTCCAGTTGCCCCACTGTAGCCATGGGTACTTTAAATCAGTGGCCTATTTTGCACACTGCTTAGCATTCAGCACACAAGTCCAGATGTTTTGTCCAGAGTCTTTAAATGAAGCAAGACTAGACTTGGCTTTGCTCACACGGAACTGTCGCCAAGACCATTGGATGTCAACCCACTAAGCCAGGCCAAAACCTAATCAGGTAATTAGTTTCAGTTGAATATAGTGTTCCATGCTTCCTTTCAAACTGTTCTCATGTTATTCTGCAGTGATGGCTGCATTTCAGTAGTGGATAAAACAACTGATCCCCACTGTGTTGTGTTTTATGTAGAAAGGAGAGGAAAAACACCAGGAAGTACACGCTTACATCTAGAAAAAGACAGAGGTGAGTTAAGCACAGGATGCCTTATACCAACACTCCTTGGGCATACTCTTCTACTCTCCTCTTGGAACTGAAACCCACAAAGCAATTGTGATAATTCTGCTGTCCTTCAGGGAGGGAGTTTGGTCTTTTTCAGCAGGGATATCACCTCTCCAGTCTCATTTCTCTGATTCTGGTGGGGAAGAGGGCTGTACAGTTCAGAGTTACATCAGAAGGAGAGATGCAGCCTTTCCCTCACCCCTTTTTTCTGTCTTATTACACATGCCCTTTCTAATCACAAAATGCAAGTTGAAACCACTTCCCTTTCATGTCAAGGATGGGGTCAAATAAAAATCCTATTTTATTTTATTCCTAAATTCAGGAAATCTGACAGAGAGATAACAACCCAAAGTTTACAATATAGAGAAATATTATAGTAGCTTTCTAATTACTGAAATAGTTTTATGGAGGCATGGAGAACTATTAAACAAAGCAGGATTTATTCAGTAAGTCTATGTTTATAAATAATAAAGCATTATTAATCAAAGCCACTATTGTAACATTATAAACCAAAGGCTGCAGTACCTATTAGCAAGTACTTCTACAGACAGGTAGGAATTCACCACCTATTTCTGCCATTGATCCTTATCAAACCTGTACCTTAAAATGCTTACATAAAAGAATAATAATCTATTTTACACCAGCAGGTCAAGTGTGTATCCTGTCAGATCATGGAATTTCTAATCACAGGGTTGCCCCTTACTAGCCTGCAAATCACCCCTTTCTAAGCCCTGGCACACAAACCCCTTATTCAAGCAAATAAGGGAGCAAACAAGGTCACCTGGTGCCCGCAACATGCCAAGGGCTACATATATTTTCAGTGTTCACATGCAAAAACTCAGTATTCTCAGAAAAAACCAGAACATTTTGGAGAAATCAGTCTGAATGCAAAGCAACATGGTAAATGCTGGCTGTCTGCAGACAGAGCGAGATGAGAAGAAACACAAAATGTACTGGAGAAGAATCTGGTTTCTGGCAAGAACAGGGCAGTTCTGTCCTACTTAGATGCCACAGAATTGAACAGCATGTGGCTGAGACCAGGCAAAAGAGAACTGTCTCAAGAGACCAACGCCTCTAAAACTTGCACGAATGCCAGCATGGGCCCACCATTCCTTCTGCACTGGGGCTTCCCCATGGCAGAGCCCCTGGAAGCTCTTGTGGGAGAGCTTTCAAAGCATGATTGCCAGCTGCTGCCAGGTCCCCCCACCCTTTTTTTTTTCAGTGCATGAATCTGGTGCAGAAAATAACCTCATAAGGGACAGCAAACGAGGTCTAGCTGCATTTACATTTCCCATGCTGTGTTTTTATCTCTTTGTGATAAGGAAATCAGCATCAAGTATGACTTCATAGACTCATCAAGCCTTCCATGCTGGTGCTGGGCTACCAGGTACCTAGGAGTGTAAAGAAGTCCTTGGCTAAAGAGGCAAGAATGCCAAGATCTATCTCTGTAATACAGAGAGGTCAGGGCCCTCAGCTGGGAGGGGAAGACACAGGATCACTGTGTCTGCCCTTAGCCTTATTTCTTGTTTGTATCCAATTACTGTGTACCATAAAATATCTACCAAGGCAGGCTCCCTCTTGCATACCGACCTTCTGGTCCTATAACTCACGCATTCTTGAAAGCAATCCAGCTCCAGAGCAGGACAGGCAGCACTGTAACCCCCAAAATAGCCTATAGTTTTGTGGTTTGGGCACTTCTCTGGGAAGTGGAGGATTGGATTCAAATCATCAAAAACACAGGAGTCAGAATTCAAGTGCATCATTTCAGAAATATCCCCCAACACAGAAGTGGGCCCTATGGTCTGAAAGATGGATCAGGAGGTTAATCTCAGCAACCATGTATGCTGAGTGACTCTCTCATTGTTTCCTCAGGTTTTCAAAGGCATGACTTCAGTTTCTAAGCTCACAATACAGTTTCTGACTATTAATTCCATTTTTGTAGATCAGGATTGCAGGTGGACAGAAAGAGAGAGGGAATGAACTGGAAGATCACCTTGATATTTAAAGTTAGCTGCTCAGAAATCATCAGGTGTGAGCCCCATTTGTTTGCTTTAGCATGCAACACTTAGAAAACACTCAATATTATCAGCATTCCTGCAATCATCCAACTCTCTGATACAGATATGTCACAAAATCTCCTCTTCACCAGGCCTTCCTGGGAGGGATTCAGAAAAAAAGCCACAGCCAGTGGTTGAAAAAAAAATAATAAATCTGCAAAACCTGTCCTACAGTAGAAATGGAGAGTCTAGCTGCTTATCTCAGTCACAGGATTGATTCAGCTTGTAAATATATATGTAGGATTTGGTACTATATATCTATCCTACAACCATCAAATACAGTGTAAGAACCAATAGATGGGAAGATTATAAAAAAAATTAAATCAGATACTTTACTTTTAAAAAATTGTGCATTTAAAGAACCACTGAAGAGTTTGTCTTGGAAAATGGTTTCTCTTCAACTACCAGCAAAAGGCAGGAATGATGAGCTAGGTGAAATCAGGTATGGTTCTGTGGCACAGTACAGACACGGTTACATTTGATCACCTGCATCATTATTTTACAGTTTTCATCCTGCAAACTTCAAAGGTACAAGATCTCTCCTTTGGGATTAGCTATTCAGATGAGTGGGAATATCCATTACATAAAAATGTTCTACTCCCTGCTTACTCTCAGACCCAGTCAAAAAAGAAACCAGTCATATGTATATTAATGTAAGAACACAGTGTACATGGTTAGTTCTCAGCATTTAAGATGGGACAGAAGAAGTGTTCCTTGAAGACAAGCCAGGCAATAACTTCTCAAAGAACTAAAACTTGGCTTTAGCAACAGATTGGGAAGCCAGGAAATAGCAGATTCTCTACCAAGAATCCAAAAACGCTATTTATTTAATTTATTAATGATTAGGCACAATTCTAATGGTCCAATGTTCAAATAAAGACTATACAAATCAGGCATCTTTGTGCAAGGGAGGCATTTGGTGCTAACTTCTCCCTTTTAAGTATCCTTTGGAAACTATTGCTCCTGTTTCCCAACGTCAGCAAATAACAGAATGCTGTATTATATCTTTCTTTTTGCAGAGCCATGGGACTCTTAGTAAATCATTCCATCATTAATAGATTCTCATGATTAAATTGCCAAGACTGAGGCCAGCCACAACAACAAAACATGTAGGAGGTGGGGGGGAGGACCAAGCTTCAAAAAAAACTTCAGAAAACCAGTACTGCTGCTAGAGTGTGTTATTTAGATATTCAGATTTTAAAATTGCTGCATTTTAGGAGTTTTGTCACCAAATACTAGGAATACTAAACATCACTTTTCAAAACCACTGCACGCAACACCAAAGGGAATAATTGTTTAAAAAACAGTAATTAATGTCATTGGAAGCAGAAGTTTTTCCATTCTTACCCTCTAAGAACCTTCTATAGTGATTTGAAAGAAAGCTATTTCCTTGCCTCATAGCCATTGCAGTAGGTGGTAGAAGGAGAAAACATTTAATTCAGACTTAATAAACTCCTTGTACCCTTACTGGCTGACTTGGATGGAGGTCTTGCTCCTCTCCATACTTCTCTCTCCCTCCCATCACGAAGATCCATCCTTCTCTCTCCCTCACACCAACACCTCTTCCCCCAGAGAGACCAAAGCATGACCATGGGGAATACCACAAAGCTGTGAAGGAAACTGGAAAGGTGTGATGACAGATTGGATGTCTCAGGAACCAGACTGTTCTGTTTCTGGAAGAAGGTGGCATTTGGCTTCACTGATGCCAGCCCATGTTCCTCAGGAGAGGATGGCATTTTCCCCACCATGCCACAACTTAGAAGTTCTTCTCAAGACAGTTCCTGAAGACACTGAATTCAAAATTGAAAAATAGAGTACATCATAGACAAAACTGAAGTATATAGAACAAAAACACCAGAGGGGACCCAAGATATGCTAAGATAATGTTAGATCTCTCACTATAAATTTTCTACAACCAAGAGTTTTTCATAGAATCATTCAGGTTGGAAAAGACCCTTGGAGTCATCAAATCCAACCATTAGCCTTACTCTACAAAATTCACCCCTAAACCTTGTCCCTCAAAACCACATCTGAGAAGGCTGAGAGTTTAGAAGAATCCCTGTTCCATGCACTAAAATGTTAAAGGAATCAAGGTCTCAACCCACCAGTCCTGTCATACCCATCAATGTCTAATAAGTCACAAGAAATTACGAAGAAAACTTGAGGCGAAACCCTAAGCCAAATGAGGTTTTCATTCATATATTGTCCTCTATCTTCCTTAACTACCTTTACTGCCTCCAGAAATTCATGTTTACAATCACTGAACCATTCCTTTTTTTTCAGGAACTTCAGAAAGCTCATTTGAAACAGTTGAGAATGTAGCTACTCACAGTTAAGAGATCACATTACTCCAGTGCTCCTCTTTGCACTGACATCCTGCCAGGAAGCATATTGATTTAAATATTTTATTACTGATCATCTATGGTATGAGGCACTCCACAGGCTGAATCCTTTGTATCTTGTATAGATTCTAAACATGTGCTTCACTTTATTTTTTTAAGTAGCATTAGTGTTGGAAGAATTGATAGAAGTTTCTCATTTTTTTAAAGCCAGGACAAGAAGTTTGTTGATTTCATTGTTTGTTCTTTATTTGCCAAATCTTCACTGAAGAAATCATTAGATAATAGGGTTTTTATCAATTATATCCATGATATGAACTAGAGTTCCAAAAGACCAGAGAGAGAGGGGATGTAAGATAGGAGGAGGGAAGTACTGGTGAAGAGAAGTACCAGCCCTGGTACTACTCTTTGAGATATATTCACTAACATGTTTATCCATGATAAATACCAATGCTTCCCAAAAAACACGTGCATAAAATAAATAAAATTACTAAGACAATCACCCAACTAGAAGAAAACAGTGAAAGAAAGCATGATCCAATGGGTTTTTTTGTCAACTTCATCCTACCCTGTATTCATCAGTATCAAAGATTTAATGCCATGACTGTGTTAGTATTTATACTTTAACACAGGAAAACCAAAATAAAGAGGAGGAAGAAAAGCTGCAAGAAGTGTAAAAGCTAAGTCATCCTAAATTATCCTGTCAGCTCTGGTCATTTTACAATGACACTTTTAGCAGAACATGAATACATAATTCTGAATACTACCAGGTAACTGGACAAAGGCTTTTTGGAATAATGTTATGAATAAAACTCCTAAATTTGTTGCAATTTCAGCTTCAGGAACTTGTGGTTTTAGAGTCAACCACAGACAAATGTCTGCCTGGTGAGCACATGTGAATTGTCCCAAGCAGAGTGAGATGTCCTACTCAGAAGTGTCTGGGTAGTCATCAGTACTGGCAGCACATGCAACACTGGAGAAAAAAGGGGGAGTGGGAGGAGGGAAAAACCCACAAAATAAAACCAGATTTCTGCTCGCCATCCACGAGGTCAATTTTCTTTCTCCCAACCTGGTTTTGAAGAATGCTACAGTCAGAGGAATAAATAAAACTCATACTTTTTTTTGAAAGGACTTAAATCATAGTTCTCCTATGAATCTAAAAAAGTCTCTTTGCAAGAGTGAACCAGATTGAAAAGATACTTGTTCTCCTTTTCAGTGTTTCTCAGCTTTTCAGCAAAAGATAAAGAGCCCCAAATAGGCAAGTTGGTTCTGTTTGCACATGAACATTTTGTGCAGCAAGAAGTAATAGCCTACATGTAATTTTATTCTTCCATGCAGAAGGCAGCTGGTACCCTCCCGTTTGGCAACATTTCATTCAGGAGAAAACAGCAACTTCTGCCCTTGGGAAACTAAAAACTAAATCAGAAGGGAAGTGGTGGCTTGAGCAAATGTCTTCATTTCTGACCATCCCTCAGTCTGTTGGAAAGGAGGGCAGTCAACACAAGAATGGGGAAAGTTCAGAATTTAAATACAATAGCTCATTTCATTGCTTCCTCACTGGAGAATCGATACTACAAAAGACTATTTTGCAATGAGGAGTCTCCATTACATTTTTGTTGTTTGCATTACAACACAACATAGAAATTTCATCCAAGACCAGTGCCTGACTGAGCAGCACAACTTCAAATGTTTGTGGACTAACGTGGTAAGCAACATTTGGTGGCTCCAGAACTGAGCACAGAGGGGAAGTGAGTTACTGAAGGTCAGAAATGAACTGGGAATGGACCATTTCCAACATCTTTCAATTGCACAGCATGGCACCAATGTTCTTCTTTTCACTGATCAATCCAGATTTGGTACCCTGAGGCAAGCTTTTATTTAAAAACATTATTCTTTTGTATATAAAAGTAATTCTGTATGAAATTTTCCAATATTGTTTCCCCAAGTTCAGATAGAACAAGGATGGAGTTAGAAGCTTTATTGTTTTGGAGCTTCAAGTGATTCACTACTTCCAGAGCACAGGACTAATTTTCTAGCCCACAATAAGAGATATGACTATTAATCTTCAATATGTGTGCATTACTGTACTTGCACCATTCCCAGAAGAGGATGTTTAGATGAGATCTGTTCAAGAAGGAAATTGAGGCCCATATATTAAGGCATCATAGAACTGCTCAAAAAAAAAATCTTGTTTCTCTTACAGTCAGAAAAATGCAATGACTTCTAAAAATCCACAGGTGTCATATAATCTTGTATATGAGAATCACTAGATTAATCGACAGAGAAGTAACATTTAAATTTTCCAAATTTTCTGGTAGATTCACATACTTGTATTCTTTCAGAAACTGGTATTCTTTTTGTTTTCTATTCAAGATACTATCCCCAGGTACTTCATTATACTCTTAAGTAGGTATGTTCCTCTTTGAAAAATCTAAAATGTTATTGTTGGGCCTGTGTTTATATTATGAATTTTTGTAAGCCAATATCCTACTTATAGAGGTGAAACAAAGATGGCTCAAGTAAGAATTGCTCTTATGTCAATATACTATATGCACAAAATTGCTCTTATGCCTTTTCTTTGGTTAATAAGCAACACGGAACAAATCTGACAGTATCTCACAATTACATTTTTTAATCCACTGACCAAATTTCAAACAAGTCTGAGAGCCAGGCAGTTTTGAAACACCTATTGCATTACACAGGAAGGCATGAGAAATATTTCAGGGAAGGGGAATGGCAGGGGGACAAGTCAGGGATATCAGAGTTTGGTACCACAGCAGGCGTGAGCAGTAAAGAGGATGTTTAGGGTTACTGTGGGGGACTGGCACATCCATAGAAAATCAGAGTTCATGAGCTCTAATGTTGAAGTGTAATACAAGACACCTTGAAACAACAGTGAGTCACCTCAAAGTTTTTAATACATTCCCTTGCTCAGAGATTAAGCTGCCCAACAGTTAAAAAACTTATTGGTACTATTTGTAGATGGAAGGCAGGCAGTAACAAGTCATTGTAAACCATCCACAGTATTACTCTCGAGTTGATCCTGCAACAGTTTGTATCCCTTTTTCTTCATAAACAGAGAGTTACAACATGCCACCTTCTAAGAAACCAGTTTTCTGCTTGTCTTACTTTTGCAGTTAATTTTTGTGGACTAATTAACGGGACATCAGAATCCCTGTTAAATTACTTTTGTTTCAAATGTTTAATTTGGCCGTGGGCTTTGCTCTGAAAGGAATCCTGTTCACTCAAGGTCTTGTATGAGAAAATTCAGGTATGCAACTGAAATGGAATTTAAATTAAGAGGGTCTGAGAAGCACAGCTCCTGTATGCTCTGATGGTTATTTGTATATATGCATTTGCAAGCCTATAAACAAAGCTGACATTTGGAGTTCAAAACCTTCAGTTACATAGCTTCTTGACTGCCCTAGTACATGCATCAGAACTTGATGCAAGTTCTGAAGTTTTGAACTATTCTGATTCTTATTTTCAAGCTGTTTTGTAAGAACAAAATTACTTATGTCACTACATGTCTATTGATATTTTCAAATTGACAGTAATTTTATGACTGTCATAGCTGTCAGCTAGCCCAAAATAAATCACAGCAGCTGATGCTCAACAACTGTCAAAAGTATAGAACTTATAAGGTATCATAAAGTCAGGAATACACATAAAATAGTAATTAGTTTTGCAATATCAATATAAACATTCATAAATACTTAAGCATTTCAATATAACTTTCTAATGCACTGGAAAATGCAGAGCACACAGCATGAATGGGCAAACTACAGTTTACTCACCGTTATTGGCAATGTGTGCCACTTAACTAAAATACTAATTTTCAATGAAATGCTGCAGGGTGACCTGCACTGTAGGAAATTTCACATCCAAATATGGGAAACTTACTCCATCTCTCCCACTTCACACTGATGGCAACACGTGGCTGTCCCACATCTATGTTCTTGTGGCTTTGATTCATGCTCTGCTCAGTCATTCTCCCTCCATCATGGCCCGAAGAATGTAAATATTTGCTCTGTCTGTATTCTGGTTTACAGGCTTGGCCCATTATTGAGTATGAAAGCTGTAATTTAATCACAGAAGGATCTGTTGCCATGCATAAACTGGGATTTTATGTTTTATGACTAAGGCTTTGCAGAGAGGCCGTCTTCCTACTCACCTCCCCCTCTCCTTGCCCATGACTGAATTATAGTTCTGTCTCTAATTGAAGCCTAGCATTATTCTATTTCTCTTCTGCTGAGAGGAAGTCCAGAGCTATCATTCTGAATACACACCAAGCCACAGGAGCCCAGATGAGGTACTTTAATGACAGGTCCTCCTACACAGCACATTTACAGTCTTTCTGCTAATTAATTTGATTTCCTTTGTCTAGACTAACATAATACAGCAAGTTCTGCTCATTTAATGAGGATTGTTAGCCTTTCACTCCAAATGAGAAAGAAAGAACGAGGAAGAAAGAAGAGTCAATAGACTGGAATCTGGGGGAGACTGACTGTCCTTGACTACATCATTGCTTATGTTTTCACTTGACCAGGACTTTGTCTCCAGGAGAACCTGAGACAGCACTATCATCAGAGGAGAGACTATAATCAAAATCAGGTATCTTTGGTATGTGCATGGCAAGGCAGTGGCAGTTACACAGAAGAGTTCTGTCTGTGATGCACTACAGTCAGCAGTTTCTTCCTGGCAATCACTTGGCATTTACTGTTCACAGCTCTTGACATCCTCAGAGGGCTGAACAAATATGTAATTTAAAACGCACACAAGTTGGTTTCTTCAGGATCCCAAGGAATCACACATCAGATAGCTGCACTGTGGAGTGGAATAATTCCACAAGTTTCATAATAACAGCAGGGAAGTTCTTCCCCTGTGACAAAAGAAGAGAGGAAGCCTATAGAGACAATCATCCTCTGCTCACAAACCCACAGAAAAATACCAGAGCTCCCCTTCTGTAGGACCCTTCTTCAGGTCTTGCAGCCTCTATTGTATTTGTCATTTTGCATCATCAAAGAGAAGGATTCCAACTTTGAGATTTAATCATTCAGGGATTTCTTTTTGGCTGATAGTAACTGGGGACTATTTACATAAACAAAAGCAGAAGATAAACACAGCACCTGGAGGCTAATTAACTTAATGTGACGACTTTTTTTTAACAGTGACTGGCCATAAACCATTGATACTAAGTCACTGCAGTTAAGGTTTGACTATTTTTTGATTGCTCACAGTTTCAAGCTCAGTAGAAGAAGGCCGTAAGTAAAAGGGAATCTATTAATTCTCCTCTTTGGCTCATAAAGCTATTCTTAGAAAGGTCAGGAAGGTATCTTGGAAAGACTTAGACATCTAGCTATAAATTTCAGTGTGAGATGGCAAGCTCTATCCCTCTTCCTAGTGTTTTCAAGGCTTCTTGCCCAGCTCTTAACTTAGGCAGCACTTGCTTGAATCTAGAGGAGAAAGGTGACACTTCTGGTAATCTTTGATGACCTCATGTTACCACACAGAAGGACAAAGATGCCAAGACTCCATTTCGTGTCCGTGCTTGGTTTGATGGAAAGTAATTAACTGTCCAAGTGAAGTGGCCAAGACAGCTTCCCTTTTGACGTGACTACAGTGTTGAATGCAAGCTACCATTTCCATATGTGACCAGCAAATGAAAGACTGATAGTGAAGAAGAGCAACGAGTAATCAGAAAGCTTGCTCAATCAGGGTTTTTTTAGTAGTCAGAGAACGTGTTGTACATTACAACTTACACCATTTTACTAACCCTACCCTAACTATCACTTAGTGTTGTTTCAAGCACTTGCATATATCACGCTGAAGAGAGACTGAGCAGCTGAAAAGTTTGGAAAATACTTGTAATGGTACCCCTAGCATCAACACAGCTTTCTGTTGGTGTGAGGAAAACCACTACAACTAGTTTAAACTTATATACACCACCCTACAAACCACTCAGTTGCCTCAGCAAACTGAATATCATCTGCACCACTTGCTAAGGCCCACTGAAATTTGTTAGACCACGTAAGACCAATCCTAGAAAAATACTCTGATCTGTAGGTTTGCTCTGATTCTTAGTGAGTGACCATGAAAACAACTCATATACTCATTTAGGAGTTCACTTTTTAGAAGTGAAGTATGGGATTAAGAGGACTAGAATCTCAAATAAGGCTAGATAGAAAATACTTTCTGACACTGTGAGAACCAGACACATTGAAAGCCTCATCTCCACAGTGGAGAAAAAATGAAGTCCTGACCATTAGACTAAGTTTTCACTTGAGATTAGCTGAATTCTTACTTATTTTCCTTTAGAAGAAGAAGCTGCAGTAAGCAAAAACTGGCAAGACATTTTCAATGTAAAATTATTAAACCCTCAAAAGCCAAGAAGTCATTTCACAGAGTTAACATTAAACACCTTTTTGTTTCAGGAATGGGCAGGACCTAAAATATATACATGAATTGAACTAGGACCTTCAGGTGTTTTTAGTCTAAAGATGTTGATATCTCTTCCTGAAAAAGAAGTAGGATTTGGAAAAAAAAAAAAAAAATATTTGCTTTGAGTGATTTTTTCAGCTTACATAATTTTTCCCCAGCACAAAATTGCAGAGGAACTCCATGTAGGTCAGATCAGTGATTTAGGCAGCATAAGAACATGGATGATGTCAGTGTCAAAAAGAAAAGGAATAGCAATTATGATAAACATTACTAAAAATGCACCTAGCAAAGACAAAAGTAACTCACCTGTTTGAAAATCTGCTAACTTTGCAAAAAACATTTTTCTTAGAGGACCCTAAGAAGCTTCTATTTAGCACAAAGACTGAAAAATACTAATTGTCACTTTGCAAAACTCAGATAATTAAAAACAAAGGGAACATTTGTGGGGGTTTTTTTCTTTCTTCCCTCCCACTCCCAAAATCAAGCTCTTGTTTTACAATATGAATAACATAAAAGGCTACATCAGAGTAAGTGCACAATTTCCTATCTACATATTTGTTATAAGGCTGAAGGGGAGGCCTCTTACACTTATCTAAAAAGAAAAAGAGGAGTGAGAATTAAATCATTAAACTATATTTTTTAAGCAGAAAATGCACTGGCACTGCAGACTTGAAGGGGAAAGGAAGCTAGAGAAGTGCACTTGAATTTGCAGAAACAGACTTCAGAAGGCAATCTACTGAGTGGATTTACAGCAGAACTGTACAGAAGATATAAAGAGATATCATCTAGATACCATGGTTTTAAGGAGGCCCTCTCTCTGTTCTCCACCCCCTTAAAAAAAAAAAAAAAAGAAAAAAAAAAGGTATTATTTCTTTCAAGCTGCTTGCCAAATCCATGGCAAAGCATCTAATAGGAAAAAAGAGATTAGATTTATAGACACTTTAGAAATAGGTGACAGGGACATATATATGTCACTTGAATCAACGTGAGCATTCCAGAAAACTCCTATTCCCACAACTGCAAAGCCTTCAAATTAATTTTGGATGGCAACATTGCTTATATGCCTATACACCAGTGCCTCTGTAGGACATGCAGGCAAACAAATAGGTGGTAATGCTGCCTGTTGCCCTTCACAGAGAAGGCAGATGAAGCTTGGGAGCTACTCAGCAGCTCCCTGATTATCTTGCCTTGTCACTTGTTTCACAGACACCCAATCAGCACCACTGAGTGGAAGCTGAACAACATTAACTATTACTAGTCAGCCAAAAATTTAGCCAATGGAGCAGCTACTTATCTCGCTTGTAATCAGCTCTGCAACAAGATCTTCCCCATTTATAAACATAATCTCAGAGTTTCAGTACTCATGTGTACTGGAGGTAATTTAAGTCATATTCCCTCCATACTGCAAATAAACACAACTGAAAACAGAAGAAAAGGCTGGGAAAGAGGAAAGAACCAAGAGGAATTATCCATACTTTCTGTTCAAACTGGGTTATTAGGTAGGGAATAAACACAAAATTCCTGGACCTCAAAAACATAATAATACCCAAAATTATTTTTCTGTGATTAGCCTTTGTGATGCAGAGAGTGAGGTCCTGATTTAAGATCCCTGAATTGTATCACCCTCACCAACACATTAAGAAGGTGTTCTAGATTTTTTTAATCCAAATTATAATAATCAGAGACCAAGAAAACTAAAACTTATGCCTTTTGTCTCTCAGTTCTATATTCTGATAAAAATATTTCAGGATGTGGGCTTAAATATAAATTCCAGTTTCGTATACTCACTGCAGAATAATTCAACTCCTCTTTCAAGTACAAGTAATGGCACAGAGGGAAATGCTGTATCTGAACTTGAGAAATAATCAAAACAGCCAATGTCAGCTGGATATATTTCTAATTTCTCACCCATGCTCCTCTGAGATAAAGTTTAAATCATCTCATGCTCTAGCCCAGCCCAGGTATAGCTTGATTCAGGCTCCTGGCCCTTGCTGGCACCACCCTCCCCTGCCCAGCCCACTGGCACCTGCACGCACCAACACACACATGTACACACCAACATCCACACACACACACACATCAACACGCATGCACATATTTTCTCCCTGGTCACTCTGCACCAGTACTAACAACCAGGCAGCCACACAATCAGCAAGACAAGTTTGCTGATCCAGGCAAAAAGGTTGTGTTTTTTTTTTGCTTTGCCAGCAGGCTTTCCAGCTGCCTGCAACATCAGTAGTGATGCCAGCGCCCCTGTGCCAGTGCTGGGCTCCTCTGCCCTGCCAGTGCCAGCCTACAGGCAGGCTCCCTTCAATCAGCTGAAAAGCCACACCCTGATACTCCTTCCAAACTGGGGCCTGGGAACACTGTCACCCAACTTACCTGTTTCAGGGTGGAGGAGGCTAATGTAACTGGAAGGGTGTGGCTGATAAAGGTGGTGCTGAATGACAGAAATGCATGGGTTTGCATCCTATATGAGATGCATGGTCCTTATATCTAAATGGCCTGGTGGTAGCACTACAGTCTGTACCACAGCAGGGAGAGGAAATAAAATAATAATAATAATAATATTAGCAGAATGTGATGCTGTACCATTCAGATGCCCAGGGCATCCAAACAGGCACCAGGCATATCTGCTGAGGCAACCAGCTCTCCAGCAGAACCTCATTCTGCTCTGGACATGACTCTACTTTTGCAAGTTCCTTAAATATTAGAGCTTTTACTTATTATTAAATTTCCAAGAGGTATGCACCATTTATCTCAGGTCCTCAATGGATGTTACGGGTTACTTAAAAAGAGAATCTTTTATCTTATCTTGAAAATGTGCTCTGCATCTGTAGTGCAAAAATGAATATTAAACATAGAAAAAGAAGCATGAAAATGATGTGCTCCTGTGTGACCTAACTAGGTGATCCTTCTCTGGCAAGGGGGTTGGGCTTCTGCTTTTTCCATATAATAAGACAAAAATTCTCATGAGACAAAAACAATCTGCTGGTTAATAATCTGAAAAAAAAAAGATAATCTATCAGAAAATAAAATGAAAATATTTCTCTAACCTCCCTTTCAGAATAGAGCTCTGGAACCAGAACAGAAGGTGGTCACTTGTTCTGGCTGTTGAATTCACACGACTAAATTTGCTCTCATTGGGCAAAAGCATAAGTTGTGTGTGACCTGGGAAGAAATGGAGTGATGATGCTAATACATCTGATTAAGAGGGGACAGCTTTAAAATAACACTGTGTAAGTTAAGCAAACACTTATTTGGATTCCTGTATTCATCTCCAAAAACCTGTTGTAGTTAAAAAAAAAGAGAGTGATAATGTACCCTACACACCAGCAAATCAAAAGCATCAGGGAACACACTCTACCAACTCGTAATTAAAATTAAGAGATGGCAATTGTATCAAGTTTGGACAACTTTGCAGTTTGGATCAGATGACACCTCAAATGTATAGCTCTTATTTTTAATGAATCACCTCAAGTAATATTTATTCCTCATAAGGGAAGCCTTCAGCTTAAATCAGCTTCCATACAGACACAGCTAACCCAATTTATATGTAAATGTTAAAGAAACCCATTGTATCTGTGCCCTTCAGACTTTGTTGGTGGTATATGGAGAACACTGAGGACAAATAAAGGTTCTATTTTTGGACTTGAAAATGTGGCTGCAGAAATACAGAAGGGAAAATAATAGCTTATGAGGCTATTTTTGGGCACCATGCTTCAGGAAAGCCATGAAAATTTCTAGAGGAGAGGCAAGGAA